>JBBBDQ010002291.1:1062500-1077500 GCA_037127315.1 Ascarosepion bandense
TAAGTAGATAATAACGTTGCACAGGCTTAATTCCACTCTCTAAAACAGCGTGTATTTAGGTAAATAACACCTATTGAAAAAAGTTTAATCACTTGAGTTTAGAGCATTTCCCGGTGAAAAGAAAACTAGACCGATAATGCTCAATAAATTAATAATGATTCGGGTTACTTATCTCGCGACCGACTTCACAGTTTCGCGAACACCCCGCTCATCATAGACAAATAAATCTATTGAACTATTACCAGACATCATATTTAAATTCGACGTATACAAAATTGCAAACATATGTCAACTTTGTACTATGCTACAACGTAACAACATTTAAATATTCAAAGACGGTTATAATATGACAATATTAAAATTTCTTATTCTTTATTGAATTTTTTTTGTTGATCAATTTTGCCAGTTACACTTAACCATGGCTAATTACTCCCTCCCTCCAATATAAGAAAAGCCATAGAATCTATTAGTCAAAAAAAGCATTCAGTTGAAGTTTCAGATAAAAAAATCTATGAAATAAGAACAAGTTCAAAATATTGAAAATTAGTATTTGTAGTTTAATTAAAAAGTACTTCTATGATGAGGCCTGTCAGCTCATTGTTATGAACATAGCAAATTATTATTATAAGATTCAGTTGTGACACGATATCAATGCAATGACCGTGCATGAAATTTTTAAAGGGAAGGATAACTTTGAATTAGGTCAATCCCACTCTTTGAGCAAAAGCAACTTCTTTTTCATGTACCGTACCCTCTCCGGACATAGGCGATCATGGGCCTCAACATGTTTCTGCAACCATAGCATCAGTAGTATGGCAAAAGCAAGATGACCTTTTCAGGCTGGTTGGGAATTATAAGTTTTCCTTCTCTTTGGTTGCAAATTCAAAGGAAAATAGTCCAGTATCGTGGTTGGCAGATTTTATTATGTCGCTGATTACAAGTTATTTCGAGCTGACTACACGTTATATAGAGTCAATTACGAGTTATCTCGAACCGAGTACATGTTATCTCAAGTTGACTACACATTATTTCGAGCTGATTACACGTTATCACGAGCTAACTACGAGTTATTTCGTGATGACTACCAGTTATCTCGATCCGATTATACGCTATCTCAATCTGACTAGGAGTTTTCTAGAGCCGACAATACATTATCTCAATCAGCCTACGAATTATCTCGAGCCGATTACTAGTAAATCTAAAGCTGACTACACCTTATCTCAATCCGACCACAAGTTATCTCAAACCGACTTCAATTTATCTCAAGCCGACTGCCAGTTATCTTGAGCCGAATGCCAGTTATCTCAAGCCAGCTAGAAGTTATCTCAAGCCGACTGCCAGTTATCTCGAGCTAACTACCATTTATCTCAAGGCGACTTCAATTTATCTCAAGCCGACTTCAATTTTATCTCAAGCCGACTGCAATTTATCTCGAGCCGACTGCCAGTTATCTCAAGCCGACTACCAGTTATCTTGAGCCGACTGCCAGTTATCTCAAGCCAGCTAGAAGTTATCTCAAGCCGACTGCCAGTTATCTCGAGCTAACTACCATTTATCTCAAGGCGACTTCAATTTATCTCAAGCCGACTACAATTTATCTCAAGCCGACTGCAATTTATCTCGAGCCGACTGCCAGTTATCTCAAGCCGACTACCAGTTATCTTGAGCCGACTGCCAGTTATCTCAAGCCAGCTAGAAGTTATCTCAAGCCGACTGCCAGTTATCTCGAGCTAACTACCATTTATCTCAAGGCGACTACCAGTAATCCCGAGCCGACTACCAGTTATCTCGAGCCGACTGCCAAATATCTCAAGCTGACTACCAGTTATCTAGAGCCAGCTACGAGTTATCTCAGCCCGACCACAAGTTATCTTAGACCGACTACTAGTTATCTCGAGCCAACTACAAGTTATCTCAAGCCGACTACCAGCTATCTCAAGCCGACTGCCAGTTATCTCAGACCGACTACCAGTTATCTCAAGCCGGCTACAAGTTATCTCAAGCCGACTACCACTTATCTCTGGCCAGCTACGAGTTATCTCGATCTGACCACAAGTTATCTCAAGCCGACTACAAGTTATCTCTAGCCGACTACCACTTATCTCTGGCCAGCTACGAGTTATCTCGATCCGACCACAAGTTATGTCAAGCCGACTACAAGTTATCTCTAGCCGACTACCAGTTATCTCGAGCCGACGATCAGTTATTTCGTGACGACTGTGAATTGTCTCATGCGAGGCATTTTCTGATCTATTTTCATCTACAAGTGCCAATAACGAGTTTATTTGCAGTGATATTTTCAGTGTGAAAAAATATTAAAACTTCTTTATGTTCTGTGTCTGCTCAAGATGTAGTTGATCATGGCTCTCCACAACTACCTGACCCTTGTAGTTTTTACTTCGTCCTTCTGTTATTTCTCCTAAACCCTGTTCCCCTATCCATCCAGTCAAGCTCACTAAGTATGTCATACGTTGTTTCCTTTGTCTCTCTTACTCTCTATCTATCCCGTGAGTATCAGATTTTCCAGACCTCTTTTCCTCATTATGTGCCCTAAAAACCTCAAGTGTCTCTTTCTGATGTTAAGTTTCGTTATTGCTTTCATTTTCTCCAAAACTTTGTCGTTGCTTACATTTCGACCCATACTATCCTCAGTATCTTTCTGTAGAACTACATTTCTGTTGCTTCATGTCTCCTCCTTATCTTTAAGGAGACTGTCCAGCATTTGCTGCCATACAGAAGAACATATATCGCGTAAAAGTTTACTACTCTTTTCTTTGTTTCTTACAATTGTTTTCTCATTTCTTAATACTTTGCTTTGCTTTTGGAATACACTTTGGCTATCCGAATACGTCTTCAGATTTCATTTACATTGTCACACTTTCCTTCTTCGACCATTTCACAGATATTTAAATTTCTGCACTTGCTTGGCTTGCAGTTCGCACTTTTGGCTCATTCTTTTGCTAACAATCATATATTCTGTCTTTTTGCGGTTCGTTTTTAATCCCTTCTTCCCAATTTCCATCGCTAGCTTCTGTGGGATATTTTGCAGCTTTTTCTTTTTTTTTTGTATCTGCTATCAACATCCTGCCATCTTTCTACTTTATGTTGTTAAAGTTGAGGCCGCCAATAATGAATCCTGGTAGGACTAATTCTCTCAGAATCGCTTCGCACACGTACCCAAAACAGAAGAAACACCAGGTATCACTGGATGTGTCAAACTGTATAATTTTCCTTCTATATATATATATATATATATATATATATATATATATATATATATATTAAAAAAGGATTAATTCAAAGATGTTGAATGGCCATTCAACATCTTTGAATTAATCCTTTTTTAATATATATTTGCTCTGTAATATTTTATTACGTGGAGCTCTCTTCCTGTATCATTTTTTAATATTAAAATAAAATTTTTAATATTAATTAGGATCGGGTTTTTTGGAATTTACCTTCCTGCTTTTTTCCCTTGGATTGAAGTATCTGAATTAAAATATATATATATATATACTCAATTATGAACTGAGATTAAGGACATGATGTTGTATTCGTCATGTAGAGCTTTATTAATTTCAAAGAATTATCGCCTTCAAAGTAAGATTATCTGACTTGAATGTATTTGTAGAGCTTCAGCCACTTCCTGCAGACCCCATGGATATCATTAAAATGAAGATATCAAGCCTCCTCCTCCTCCTCCTCCTCCTTCTTCTTCTTCTTCTTCAGGACGTAGGCGATCATGGCCCTTATAGCTCTTAATATATTTTGTCTTTATATTTCTCCCAAACCCTGCTTTGCAATCCATTTGCTTAAACCCATCAAGTATGTCACACACTGCTTTCTCCTGGCCCTCTTCCCCTCTATCTGCCCTGAGAGTATCAGATTTTCCAAACCTCCTTACTCATCACGTGTTCCAGAAATTTCCTTATGTCAAGTATAAGTTTCCTTTTTGTTTCCATTCGCTTCAAAACCTAGTCGTTTTTTACATGTTCTTTCCATGGTATCCTCAACATCCTTCTGTAGAACCATATTTCACTGCCATATAGGAGGACAGATATCACATGACAGTTCTGTACTCTTTTTTTTTCAACGAAATTTTATTGTCTCTTTATACTCTATTTAGTTTTTGGAATACGTCCTCTGTTAAATTTCTGTACCTGCTTAATTTAAATATTCCCAAAAATATAATTGGTATTTTAGACTCCTCATTTTGCTGATGATCATACATTCAATTTTCTTGTAGTTTATGCTTAGTCCCTTCTACTTGCTTTCCTTCGCTACTTTCTGTAGAATGTCCTGTAGCTTCCTTTGCGTGTCTTCTTTCAGCACTATCATCTGCATATCTTATATTGTTAAGATTGTGTCTACCGATGATGAATCCCGGAAGGAATTTTAGTTCTCTAAGATTTTCCTCGTTGTATAGGCTGAATAAATCCGATGAGAATAAATATATTATCTTACGCCGCTTTCTATTCGTGTATATCTGCTGAATTTGTTTCTTGTCCTGTTTTTAATGAAACCTGCACAAACGAGTAAGTGTTGCCTAAGTACACAATATATATATATATATATATATAGTAATATTTTTATAATCAAAACAGAATTGTGTTTCGGTACTATCTTACTAGCACTTTGTTCGTCAGGCAGTGAAATATTTTTTTCTGTTAGAAATCATTATATATAGACACTTAAAAACAACACATTTTTTACCAAATCCAGACAAGGTGGGGGGGATTTTTGGAGGGTTTGTCTTCGCTATACTTTAGGGTATATTTTAGACGATGACAAATGGAAGTAAATTGAGTAAATTTAGTTTTGTGAATTTGATCATTTTTAATTTTTCTTGTAAACATAGAAAACATAGCTCGTGTAAAATTTTACAAGTTCTTTTTTTTTAATATATCATATTAAATATATATTTATATATTATCAGATATAATGTTCTACTAAGTATCAAGCACTCTTAAAAAAGTAAATCACCACAAACAGTGGACTGCCAACCATTTAGTTTGTACTACTTCTAATATATATATATATATATATATATATATATATATATATATATATATATATCGCAACTATTGAGCCAGACGAACCTACCTAGGTTTCTCCGAAACGGATCGTCAGGGAAAACAGTTTTCCTTGACGATCCGTTTAGGAGAAACCTAGGGATGTTGGTCTGGCTCATTAGGTGCTATTTAGTTCGCTCTACCTTTGTATTGAGCGCTTTCTGTTAAAATGGTTACTCGTGTTGGGTTTTTTATATTCGAGTTTCGTGCTGATTTCGGTCCGAACACTTTTGACTGACTTTCATGCCCAAAGCTCTTTCTTTTTTTACAACCATTTTTCCTTCGTTCGATAGTTTTCGAGGAAGGTTTTCGAGACGAGTATAATTATAATCCCGTATATATATATATATATATATATATATATATATAACGGTTTTTATTTTAATAGAGCGGATTACATGGAACCGAGAAATACATTCAGCGACAGAGTCCATATAGACAACGATGGCCTGTAACAAGGACGACAGATTTATGATAGTGCCAAACAATAGAAGAATTAATGAAAAAATACGAAAACTTCTTTTTAATCTCTTCAAGAACCTCGAGTTTGAAAATGTGGTAGAAAGAAAGTTGTACAATAATTGGACGTAGAATTAAATCTACAAACTGGCAGCGTCTCTCCATACATGAAACCCAACACTAAATTAAGGTATGTGAATGCTGGATCTAACCACTCTACGAGTACAATAAGGCACATCTCTAGATGAATAGAATGCAGTTTGTCAAGAAATACCTCTTGTAAAAACATTTTTAAAAATACAAAAGGGCCTTAAAAGAGATGGGTCATAAAACCAAGCTGAAATTTAAATCTCAAAAGAAACAATAAATGAGATTAGATAAAAGAAACATTAATTGCTTTAACCCTCCAACTTTTAATCTAGAGATAAAATCTAACACGGAAAAAATATTTTTCAAGTTGCTTTATAAACACTTAGCTAATTGTTCTAAAGTGCACAAAATCTTCAATAGAAAAACAGTCAATTTACAGCTTTAATAGCAATTTGGAAACTATTATTAAAAGGCAGAACGCCAGGAATTTCAAGGCTAATGTGCAAAAAATAGTGTTAACAGTGAAACGTGTAATTGTAGAGATAGAAGCAAATGTCCACTAAATTAAGTTTATAAAACAGATTGTGCAATTTACAAAGTGCCCAGTTCATCTTCGTAGTTGTCGAAGGCTGCCAATCCCACTGCTGGCTATGCAGTGTCGCGGGACATCTTTGAAAATCGTGTCCCCAAAAAGAAGCCGATGCCACATCTTCAGCCATCAGCAAGCAAGGAAGCAGTGGGGAAGAGATACTTACGAAGCTTCCCAATGGTCTCAACCAACGAACAAGGATTGGAAAAACGGTTTGCGGACATATTTTTATATGTTTTCGTGTGAAGAACCCGCACCCATTGTAAAATTATTTTTATATACCCTGTATACACGAATCTCTTACTATTATCTATATTCTCTTTCTCTCTCTCTCTCTCTCTCTCTCTCTATATATATATATATATATATATATATACACATTTCTATTCCCTTCTATATCTTTTCTTTTTCCACACTCTTTACTCTCTCTCCTCTACACACCCATACATTCTCTGTTCTCTATACATATACATACTTTCACTGCCCCTTTCCATGCACACTTTCACACATCCTTTATCTCTCTCTTTCTCTCTCTTATCTTCTATCTTTTTTCATTTACACACACTTTCTAAATCTACCCTGTTTCTATGCTCTCTACTCTCTCTCTCTCTCTCTTTCTCTCTATAATACATATATACACGCAATCTCTTACTACTATCTAAACTCTTTCTCTCTCATTCTAACTCTTTTTCTCTATACACACATTCTCTCACTCTACTTCCTCTTTCTACACTTTCTAAACACTGACTAAACGCTCCCACTCTCTCCTCTACACACCCACATATTTTCTATTCTACATATATACTTTTTCACTATCTCTCTCCATATACACTCTCTCTCTTTCTCTCTCACTCTCTCTCTCTCTCTCTCTCTCTAGTATCTTCTATCTCCTTTTCTCTACACACACTCTGTCTCAATCTACCTTTTTACTCTCTCTTTCACTCTCTTCATCTCCCTGTCAATATATATATATATTATAAATTATAATTTAGAACATGTACAAATTATTATCTACTACAAAGTGTACATTTTGTTTCGACATTGAAATAACAATGTCTCATCAGGTAATGTGCAAAGGAATGGAAAGTCTTTTTCTCATATTTGGCGAATTGTGTGTGAGATGTAGGTGGGGTGGAAGATAGGGAAATAAGTTTTGTGAGTTGTCCGTTAGAATTTTGACTGGAAAGAGGGAATAGGTAGGGGATAGAGTTGATTAATCGACGTATCGAAAATTTTGTAGACAGATTTAAGATTAGAAGATAAGGTGTAGTCCTTTATAGCTTAATGGCTGGTTTTCTTCGGGTTTAATAAAAGGGGAAGATAAGGAAACGTATATAGGTTGGGAGGAGTAGGAGTGGATCAGATTAAATAAATTGCAAGCATTATTTTTAATAAAATCCGTTCATACTCACGGTGTCAAAAATGAGCTGTAACGTTGACAGATGTTATTATTAATATTTATTTCTCGATGTTCCAAAGTACTTTCAATCTCCTTCCGAGGTCATATTTAGTATTTATTCTATATTTTAACTAATCTATTCTCCCAACACTCTCACCATCTACCCAACCCTCATTCTCGGTACCCTAACTCGTCTATCACACTCCTTCTGACTTTTCCTATATCTAACCATCCTTTCTCACCACTAACCATCCTTTCTCACCACTCTATGTAACCCCCTGCGCAATAGTGGCAGTGAAACGATTATAAAAATATATATATATATAAGAATATCATCAACATATTACATAATATGATCACAGAAATAATATATCCGTTCAACGGGACTGTGTTTCGATGGGCTCAGTTCTGGGTCTAACCTCCAACAACTTCTACAGGGCCAACCTAGAAAATATTTAGCACCAAAAATCCTCCATCAACGAACGATATGTTGATGATATTCTTATATATGTTGAAAATATAGAATAAATAATAAAGATGATCTATCACTCTAATAACACCATGCTGTTCATGGAGGAGTCACGTAAGCTGGTAAAAGGTGACTGTTGAAGATCATAAGAACGTAGAGAATGCAATGACAGAACTCCATACCACATTCCATTTTCATCTGCCACACCTGCGGATGCGAGTGCCGTGCAAGGATTGGCCTGTTAAGCCACTCCAAACGCCGATCGCAAAAGGACAACGTTTGACTAAAAATAACTACCATTACCTCGCGAGATAATTGGATGCCTACTACTACTAAATCCTTTTACGGTTCTTTTTTTTTTTTAATGCTACGTCTTTTCAGAAATTAGGCCAACATGAGTCTTCAAAAATTCCCTTTCTTTATTATGTGCAAATTGTCACATATTCTTGCGAAATATAGTAGAGTTACATACTGTCTTCTTGATTCTTTTCTTTTATTGTTGTCGGTCCTTCATAATAAATTTTTTTTTTACTTATTCTTTCACACTCAGTAATCCTTTGTGTCTTAGTGGCTTTACTGCCTTGCATGGAGTGAAATGATATTAAAAAATGCATTGATGAAATAAAAGATAGTACTAAATTGGTGACAAGATTCCATCAATTTTCAGTTTAATTGGTTATATGTAATCGTAAGTTCTATGCCAACAGTTTCTTTTCTCGCACTGTTCCTTGTGGAACTCTCTTCCGGCTCCATGCTTTCCAGCCAACTTTGATCTTTAAAAAATGCAATGTCAATCGTTATCAACTGTCCTCTTGATTGTTCTTGATTAATCTATTGTTCTCGATTCTTCAAAATGTTTCTCATTTTCCTTATTATTTCACACTCAGTAACTTCTTGTGTTTTATTGGCTTTATGTGTGCTGTGGTACAGTGGATATCGGCTTGGAACGAGAAACCGGTGAGCCGTGTTCGAATTCCAGTTGAATCCATTATATTCACTTACGCGCAAATACCCTTGAGAAAGGTATTAATCCGTCTCTTCCTTTCAGTTATGGGTTAAATAGCAGGACAGATTGGGTTCTATAGCCTTGGTCGGCAACCAGTCTACCACAGAAAGCAATGGCAACCTACTGCGGGATAATCTTCTACCCAATCAGTCATGTCTCTTTCGAGACATGATCGCCCAAGCGTGTATCACGTATAACACTTAACTGACTGACTTACTTGGGCTGAAATGGTTAAAAAAATATAAACATCGTCACTGAGATGGCTTGAAGCCCATCAAACTATACCAACATCTATTCAACTATGCGAAACAGGCTTGAGATGAGGTGGGTTTATGGTTATCATATGCTATGTCCTATCAGGAGGTGTGAGATTATGTCTCTCGTCATCTTCATGTCCCTTCTAGCGTTAAGCATTGTTAGTCCTGGGTATAACGATAAACTACACCAGGCAGCAAGGCCTCTAATTGGGAAGGGAAGGTTTACACGAGCATCGAACCACCTCTTAACTGCTGTTCCAGAGTCCACACTGCTTAGGGGTGGAAGCACCAGTTGTGGGCAAATAGTGAACCCTCAAACAAAAGCAAAACACTGCGAAGATATAAAAATACATTTTTATAGTACAAATACCATCAATATATTTAATATAGTAAAATTGTCAACTATACTTATTTATTGTAAAATGACCAACAATACATTTTTAAAGCGAAATCCGCAGCAATGCATTATTGTAGAATTACCAATAACATATTTTATAGCAAAAAGACAAACAATACATTTTATCGTAGTCTAAGTTATACAATACCATTCAAAATAAATTTAGTTGAAACCATAAAATTGTGTTCAAAACATTTAGATTTTGACACTGAATAGCCCATAGAGGTTGATATACCGCTAAGCGAAATCAACCAGAATATCAAAGCAATATTTTACGCTTTACCATACTTCGTTGTCCCTATTCAGTCATACACTCGCATGAACCGATTAAGAAAGTAGATTGCAATTTCCCTCTACCTCTTTTCAATATTCTCCTTGTGAATATTGTATTTTTCAAGCCGTCCTTCATCATAATGCGTCCTAGAAATACACGGGATGTACACGATCTCGCGTGTCCTTCCAACCTTGTGGTTTCCCCTCCCTGGGACCACTCGAGTTCACTTAGTTGTATTCAATTCTTCTACGCACATAGAGGCAGGTGTGCATGTCGCCCGTGGACGCGCCACACTGCATTGTCGGCCCGCTTACCTGCTACCCTCTCCTCAGACCTCAAATGGAACCACTATATTGAATCCATAGCAAAATCTACTCCTAAGAAGGTTGGGTCACTGTGTCGATCCAGGATGTTTTTTCCGCCTGAATCCATCCTGTATATATACAAGTCAACCATCCGTCCGTGCATGGAGTACTGCTGCCATTTATGGTCAGGCGCCCCTGCCGTTCTCCTCAGTGTTCTCGACAGGCACCAAAGGAGAGTCTGTAATGTGATAGGTACTGATCTGGCGGCTCGACTGCAGCCACTTCCCCACCGTCGAAATGTGGCCTCCCTTTGTCTTTTCTATAAATACTTTCATGGCTTCTGCTCGGACGAACTTAAGTCACTGGTGCCTCCTCAACAGGTGTTTACTCGTGCAACCAGACTGGCAACTAGGTCCCACCCATTCACAGTCAGGTTAGCCAAATGCAGACGACAATTCTACTACTGCAGCTTCTTCTCTTGCACTTCCCGCCTGTGGAACTCGCTTCCATATTCTTGCTTTCCTGGCGGCTACAACCTCCAGAAATTTAAATATAAAGTCAATACTCATGCACTAACCACTGGACTCTAGCTCTCTCCCCACCCCCGTATAACCTTCCCTTTCTCTCCACCTATGTATCTGTCATCGCACCTGCATTCTCAGCTTTCTATTGCCCCTTTCTAACTAGTTTGTACTCCTCACTCTTTTCTAATTAATCTTTTTACAGTTATGTAGCTCCCCGCTCATCAGTGGCATTTCTGCCTTGATCGGGGTGAAATGATTAAAGAAAAAAAAAACATCGCATCGTCGGCCCACCGATTGGCCACGCTGCATCGTCGGGCGACTCAAAGAGCAGTCGAGTTCAATTAGTTTTATCCACTTGGTTTTTGTAAAACTGTACTTCCCATATGTCTAATGGACACCAATCCGCGGTGCGCGCGTCGTCGACAACTGACCGTTGACTGCCTCCTACAGGGAGCACTGAAGTGCGTACACGAGTCTTCCGACCTAGTGACGTTCTGATTTTAAATCTGTTTTTCTAGTTCCCATTTTATTTAGAACTTCCTCATTGTTCACATATTCTGTTTATCGTATTCTCAGTAATCGTCTCCATAACCATATCAAAGTTTTTCCGAGTTTCTTCTTCGTCTTCTTCTTCTTTAAAATTATCCAGCATTCACTGCTACGCAGATACATATATATAGCATAAGAGTTTATCACTGTTTTCAACGTAATATTCCTATGTATTAATATTTTTATCGATTTCTTGAAGTCCTCTTTCGTTATTCAGATGCACATCGGATCTCTTTGTCATACTTATCGGAGTCTATTCTTATTCTTCTTCTTCTTCTTCTTCTTCTTTATGTTCTGTATCCCAATTTCTTGTTATTACATTACCCAGATGGTTACATTTCTGTACCTCCTCAATGCTGACATGTCCAATGTGAAACCTACACATTTGGCTGACAGACTTTCGGATTTGGGGCGTTTACGTATTTTTGAATTTCGGATAGTAATATCAACCTGTAATAGAATCACTGACAGTCTTTACCATTTTCTTATAATTTTGTATAAAGATGTACATACTGACTGTACTAATCAGACACAGTCAGTTAAGTGCCATACGTGATTCCCGCTTGGGTGATCATGTCTCGAAAGAGACGTAGCTGACTGGGCAGAAGATTGTCCCACAATAATTTGCCATTACTTTTTGCGGTAAACTGATTGCCAACCAAGGCTATAGAACCCAATCTGTCTTATTATTTAACTCATAGATGGAGGGAGAAGCAACGGATTAATACCTATCCCAGGGGTGTTTGCACATAAGTGAATGCAACGAATTCAACTAGAATTCTCCGAATCCTCGTCCCGATCCGACATCCAATGCACCACAACGCACATCCGCCTGGTTTAATAAAGTCGACAAACAAAGAAATTACGTGATCATTTTACAGCCTAAAAATTAAAGCATAGATAGATTGGTGGGGAAGTATTATCAATTTACAGTTGAGCTGGATATATATAACCGTTCTATGCTGACAGTTCCTTTTCACGCAATTTTCGCTTCTTGAACACCCTTACGGCTCCATGGTTCCCTGCTGACTCCAATCTTAAAATATTTATTAGTGTCTGAATGGTTTTACTGCCTTGCATGGGGTGAACGCCATTAAAAATTATAGATATAAACAGCATTAATGTCATGAATAGAGAGCGCCAAATATCAACTTTAGAAGCTTTATTCTGCTAAACTGATCATTAGCAACTAAGCAGGCTTTTATACAGTGTTGATTTTCTAAACGCCGCTTAGATGTGGCAAAAGGGCGGAAGTTTGGGGAACCCAGTGAGGATCGAACTCACTAGTCAGTTGTAATAGTTTCTAACGAGACAAGCTTGCTAACCATCACACCAGGTCGTAGTTTTTACACAGAGTAGTTAGTATTGAAATAACTTGAATGGGATTGGTTCATTATTATCACTTTCTTCCTTCGTTTATTGTTATACTCGTATGGGAGAAAATCTTCTAGATGTCCGGGCATCATGTGGGGTTTGTGTGGTCTTCGTGGTGGTTCGATTTTATCAAAATCTTTCAGTTGTGATGGAATTGGTTCATTATTATCACATTGAGATAGATAGATAGACAGATAGATAGATAGATAGATAGATAGATAGATAGATAGATAGATAGATAGATATGTGTGTGTGTGTGTGTGTGTGTGTGTGTGTGTGTGTGTGTGTGTGTGTGTGTGTGTGTGTGTGTGTTTATTTTTTACAAAAATCTGAAAACTGGGTTTCGCATCAGTGACCTCAATAAATGCAAGAAGCGTATATTTTCGCTTTCCGCCTTCCGACTGCAACTGAAGTAGTCACACAGCATTCAAACAGCTGCTCTTTGACGCCATATGCCGTTCCCTTGTGTGTAAACGTAAATCAAAATACTACTACACTCAAACATCACAAGAAACAATTTCTTCGGAACTAGATTTGACCATATCGCTATGGGATTTGACTTCGTCTCCACGGCCGGTAATCCTGTTGGACATGTTAAAATCAAGCAGGTACAGAATCTTAAAATATCTGGGAACTGTTTTAACAGATGACGGAAAATATGACACAGAAATAGTTCAGATATATAAACAAAACATTAAAATTGCATTACAAACAAATTAGAAGAGTGTTGAATTGCTATATAACATAAATCTGCCTGTATGGCAGTGAATGCTGGACAATCTCTTCAAAGATGAAAAGATAACTTGAGATAATAAAAACAAAGAAAATAGTTTGGAAATTCTATACCAATCGTACTATATAGCAGTGATTATTGGACAATTTCATCAAAAATGAAAAACAAACTTAAAGCAAGTGAAATGCATTTCTACAGATGAATACTGTGAATAGCATGAAATATGACGAAAATGAAAACTACTGTATTTATACTTACAATCAAAAATAAATTCCTATCTTTTTTTATCGTAACTTAGTTGAATCTCACAGAATTAAAAGCATGCTGAACGTAACAGAAATTCTCTATGACAATGAACACATGACATTTTCCTCACAGATGAATAGGAAACTTTAGACAACAGATGTTCTACAGAGAATACCATGGACAGAGCATGTGAGCAATGAGTAAGTTATAAGCAAAATGAAAACACTTAGAATGATTCACCAAAAAAAAGAGTCACCAAAAATCTCTAGCACACATAATGAGGAGAGACGGTATTAAAAAATTGATACCTACGGGGCATGAAAGCAAGAAGGAAACAACGGTTAATTTACATACAAGTTTTTATAAATAGATGACAGAATAGGGAGTGTGAGTTATAAAACTGTCGCTAGCAAACAGTTATGGAATTGTAATATTTGGTATCTTTGTGGGTATAATTGACAAAGAAGTGGATACAAATATTAGCGTTGAGAGGAATATTTTATTTTCTTATTTTTACATACTTTCGTGTTAAGTGTCTGCTAGCAACAGAACACATGTTGCCTGCTTAGAAGCCAGAGAGGGACTGGCCAATCCTTTAGGTCAAGCATGGGTCAGGGAGATAGAGAGAGTAGGGGAAAGAAAAATAGTAGCAGAGAAAGAAAAGGGAATAGATTTGGGTATCTTAGTTCTTGGGAGTTATTTAGAGACAGAGAGGGTAAAAGAAACAATGTATTCTCTGCATGGTAGTAGTATCTGATTTGAGGTCATTTTGGTTCATTCCTACAGAATTAACACATTTAGAGGATGTTCACATTATTATTATTATTATTATTATTATTATTATTATTATTTAACAGGAAATAAAATACTCATAGATAAAATCTAAAACAAGCTTTATTTAATCACTGAACCTTCTGGCTTGAGAAGATATAGCACGACCCTAGCAATGTCAATACGAGATGGTGCGTGGATGCTTTGAATATAAATATTTCTGTCTTTCAGAAGCAGAGACTTAACAATTTTCTAAAACAAAAAACTGTTTGCAGAGAACTGAATAAAATATTCATTCTAATTGAATGTAAAATAAAGAAGTCTATTTAAGGTTGTGGTAACAAAGACAAATCTAACATAATATATAAACAGGTTTCCTTTATTTAAAATGTACCATTTGCTTTCATCACGAAGAATCAAAAAGCTTATTAAACAATATCCCTATAGATTTACTAGTGTTTGGAGGTTTTCAGAGATCCATATAGG
>JBBBDQ010002291.1:1080000-1117500 GCA_037127315.1 Ascarosepion bandense
AAGATCATGCTTTCTAGAACATTAGGAACTGGTGTTACTGAGTCAAAAATAATTTTAAAAAAAACTCTTTCTTAGATGAATGGCTAAAATGGTTTTGAGAAAGTTATGCAGGGAGTCGCGACAAAGACTTCCTTTAACATTGGGAACTTACGCTATAAAATCACGAACAATAAAAGAACTCTTTCTAAGATGAATGGTTAAAAATGGCTTTGAGGGAGTAAAGCCTCGAGTCTTGACAAAGACCGTTCTTCCTTGAACATTGGAAACTTACGCTACTGAATCACGAATATTAAAAGGACTCTTTCTAAGATGAATGGTTAAAATGGCTTTGAGCGAGTGAAGCCTCGGGTCTTGACAAAGACCATTCTTCCTTGAACATTGGAAACTTACGCTACTGAATCACGAATATTAAAAGGACTCTTTCTAAGATGAATGGTTAAAATGGCTTTGAGGGAGTGAAGCCTCGACTCTTGACAAAGACCACCCTTCTTTGAACATTGGGAATTTTGATTTTTATAAAAATGCCAAACTAGTTAAAAAAACAAAACAATTTACTGGGATGAAAATTCGCTATCTCATCCGCGGTAAACTTAAGGCCAGATTCTTAGAAAATTTCGCCGTTCTTGGCAGATCTTCTATTATCAAAATGTGGCATATCTAATTTTTAAAAAGGTGATAGAAACTAAAACAAAAAGAATCTAACTGAAATCAGATAGATGATATACCCAAAACACATACTTAAAAAAATTATTCTAAATTCTCAGCGTCTTGCTTTCGTTCGTCCCTTCGTTCGTGCGCATGTAAAGACGCATCAACGTAAACATAAACAATAAAGTCCTAAAGAACGAAACGCGTCTAACTCTCTAATTTACTTGTTCACCACTGCTGTAGCCTGGTATTGAACTCACAACTCTTTGGTCAAGTCACTGGAACTAACCAACGTCTATATCCACTGGGCCATGTATCCTTAAGGAACAAGTTACTGAGAGAGTTAGAGGGAGATAACTCATTACTACCAAAAGAGGCTTTACGCAAGGAATGAGAATGGTATGCCCCATTGATTGTAATAAAGAGTTCGGTTCGAAATTCCTAGCACCTGAAGAAGGCCGGAGCGTACAACAGCCGAAACGTCGTACAAATGGCAACAAAGATGAGGATAATAATCTGAATAATGTAAATAGGGTAAAAACAAATTTCTTAAAAGCTACAAGGAACAGTAAGATGTGGAGGGCCTTCATTGCCTACGTCCTGAAGAAGAATGCATTTGATTAATTGCTATATATCATATCGTTTTTGTGTTCATAGATACATTTTTAAATTCAAATATATATAGATTTGTGTGTGTCTGCCTGTGTATGCGTGTCTGCCTCTATCTGTGTGTGTGTGTGTGTGTGTGTGTGTGTGTGTGTGTGTGTGTGTGTGTGTGTGTGTGTGTGTGTGTGTGAATATACTTGTGGCAGAGATAAAAAGAGAAAGAGAGAGGCAAAAGCGATCAGATGACACGTCGTTCAAGGCCGATAGACAAAATAAATGTTATATTGACCATATATTACAAAGAAGGATAAAATTTCTGATGTGTATCTCTCCTACCTCAAACTTACGGATCATGTCAGGCAGGTCATCGTGTCCGATAAGCACTTTCGCTTAAATTTCAACAAAATCACATATCTTTACCATGCTTCAATATTTATTAAGCTTAGTATTGTCTGGCTCATGATCAGAAACGTTTAGCTCTCTTGAGAACCGAAATCATTGTCATAACGTTTAATAAAATAATTTGTATATAATTTAATAATTATGATTTATATTTTCTTCTTTTTTAACATCCGCTCGTTGAAGGTTAGATAATGGACCGGTCGAAACATTCTACTCAACAGACAAACAATGAAACGATGAAAATATTGATCCGTATAGACTTTTTATTTATAGGATTTAACATAATCACGCATAAAAATAACTTACAATCTAAAAATATTTTTTGGCTTTTAATAAGTTGCAAAGGATTTATAAGCCGTAGAAACCGAACCAATCAATCAATAAAACGGGAAAACTGAAATCGTTACGGGTATTTCTTTTTATTGTTAATTTATTTCCTTTGATTTCTGGTATATATACATTCCTTACGGGTCCCAACCAGAGACCTAAGGTAAAAAATAGCATCATGAAATTTTCCACTGAGCATTTTTTACGAAAAAAACAAAGACAAAAAAACAAAGATCACACACATTTTACATAGATAAAGCCCTTCGTAAGGTATGAGCTGTACTTATTAGTATAATTATTTTGTATTTCTTTAAGGCGTCGACTACCAAGAATTACTTCATTGAGTCTACCGGAACCTTTTCCAATTAATCCGAGGGCTCCAACTATAACTGCAGTGCCACCTTTTTAAGATTTCCATTTCAGGATTCTTGTATTTTGATAGTTTTTTTGAAAAACTTTAAAGATACATTACAATCTGCAGAGACTTTATATCAACAAGAAAGCACATTCTGTTTTCTTTCTTTCTTCATGTTGCCTTACTAATTGATCACAATGTCTGGGTGGCTAGCTTTGATTGTTTTGTCTATGTGTATTGTAAAGTCCCATAAAATCGTTTTATTATTATTATTATGTCATTTTTCATCATATTTCGATTTCTGCTTTGGTCTCACTACCAACCAAGTCTGCGGGGAAACCTAAGGCAGGTAGTGGCGTGTTGTTATGGCTCCATTTCATGTTTTTCTATCTTCCCTATCATCCCCAGCATTACATAGATAAAGTTTTCCTTAGTGTGTGGGCTGTACTTAATAAGACAATTTTTTGTATATCTCTTAAGCTGGGGTTTCCAGGGATTCTTTCAATGTGTTGTTTTGTTCCATTTTTTATCATTCCAAGTGCACCTACTATCACTGGCACAACTCTTGTTTTCAATTTCCACATTTTTTCTATTTCAATTTCCAGGTCTTTATATTTTGACAGTTTTTCAAATTCCTTGATTGCTATGTTACAATCCGCTGGACAAGCCATATCAATTAATAGACAAGTTTTCTCCTTCTGGTTTTTAACAATAATGTCTGGCCTGTTTGCTTCAATTTTTCTGTCTGTGTAGATGGTGTAATCCCATAGAATGGTTACATCTTCTATTTCTGTAACCGATGCTGGGTGATGTTCATACCAGTGTTTGTTTACAGATTTTCCATAATGTTTGCATATTGCCCAATGTAAATATTGCCCAACTCTATCGTGGCGATTTTTATATTCATTTGGGGCAAGCACAGAACAGCCTGAGATTAGGTGGTCTATTGTTTCTTGGTGTTTATCACAAAACCTGCATTTTGGATCCATATTATTATGCATAATATTTGCCTGGAAGTTTCTAGTGAAAAGACTTTGGTCTTGTGCTGCAAGAATAAAGCCTTCAGTTTCAGACTTTAATCCAGATGCACGTAACCATCGATGAGTATTAACTTTGTCAACATTGGATTTATTGGCACGTTCTGGATATTGGCCATGCAGAGGTTTGTCTTGCTAGCGCTGTTTCATCTGTTCAAGAGCTTTATCTTTGGCTTTCATTTTCATATTTTTTGCCGCAATAGTTGGTTCTTGGCTTCTGTTTTGCTTTTCTACAGAATCTACTAACTGTAAATCTTGTTTGTATTTACTGCCTTCTTTTATTATTGAATATTTTTTCTTTCTTTCTTCATGTTGCCTTACTAATTGTATCATCCAATCCTTTGTTGTTTCTATGTATGTTAGTAGGCCAATAGTTGTTGTCTTGTATGACAATTCCAGCTGAATAAGACCTCTCCCACCTTCTTTACGGGGTATGTATAGACGGTCTACATCAGCCTTTGGATGATGCATCTTATGCTTAGAAAGAAGCTTTCTTGTTTTAGCATCCATTCGCCTGATGTCGTTTAGAGTCCAGTTTAAGATGTTAAAGCTATATTGGACAACTGGGATTGCAAGGCTATTAATGGCTATAACTCTGTTCTGTGAATTTAATTCAGTTTTTAATATCATTCGTAGCCTTCTATAGTACTCTTTACGCACTATTTCCTTCATTTTTTATGGTGAATGTTTTCACTCTCATTTACACCTAGGTATTTATAAGCTTCTTCTGGTTTCAATTCTTTTATTGTTACAGCAGGGTCTAAGCTAATTGAGGATGTTTCTTGTATTGATCCACGTAAAACTGTAGCTTTAGCACATTTATTCAAATTGAATTTCATTCCAATGTCTTCGCTGAAGCATTTTACGGATTGCAGAAGACCTTCCAGCTCATTATTATTCTTAGCATATAACTTTAAGTCATCCATGTAAAATAGATGGCTTATTTTCTTTTGGCCTATCTTATTAAGTTGGCCTGTTTTATTAAGTTGACTGGTTAGTGCTATTAGTGCTTTCCGCAACAGTTGCAAATTTTCTAATGCAGTTATTGACCCACTCTGTCATTTATTATTATTATTATTATTATTATTATTATTATTACCTCCGTCTTAGGGCGGATGTATTGTATTCGGTCACGTCTGTCTGTCTGTCTGTCTGTCTGTCTCTCTGTCTGTCAGTGGTCAAGATATCTCAAGACCCGCTGGATGGATTCGGATGAAACTTTCAGAGATGATTGGACTCGTTACTGGCTACAATGGATTATTTTTCCGATTTTTTATTAATATTCTTTCGTACGTTTCACCTTGCCAAATACTGAGTTACTCCGCCAGATTGCTTTACGTCATTACGTTTCTGAACGCACTATTTTTTACACAAAAATATTTTCATTTCTAATAGAGTTTTAAGATTTAAATCCAACAAAAGCAAAAACAAAGATAAAACACAAAAAAATTAGTCAAAATACAACTTTATCATATTAAAAGTAAAAACGATCTCTTCCACAATTTTCTTTCGTATTTTCACTCTTGAGAAATTGCAGTTATTCTCATTTTAAAAATCATTTCTTGTTAATCGCTGAGATGATGTCAGTCTTGCCTTGGCAGAGGTGTGCTCTCTTTGGCTGCTTTTGTATTTTAATTAGTTTTATATAAAATTTTATTTTTCAAGCGCATTCTTTTCCATAAATTCTTATAATAGAACAGAATATTTGAGTAACAAGAAAATATCATAAGCCGAAATGTGTAGTTCTTTTAAGTCATTTTTTGTTTTCATTTCTCCAGACTGCTACTAACGTCCGCCTTATAAACGAATATTTTGCTACACTGAATATCAAAGGACGGACTCTTAAGCATATAAATAAAAATATATCTATATTTTATACCTTTGAGTCAATTCGTTTTATTTCTGGTCCCGATAAAATAATTACCAAGAATATCTCACACAACAACCACAAGATTCTAAAATTTTAAGTCGAGTACACCTGTTCTTTTTTATAGTAATGTTCACTCAATGCGAAACACAAGAGCCTCCCAAGGCAGCGGGTTAATGAATGAGATGTGGGACATAAACGTAAGCAGGACGAAGCGCTTAAGATTTTGGAAAATTATTATTTTCTTTTATTGCCAAATGACTTGCTCATCGCAGCATCGATAAAATAAATTATTCTTATCGAATGTTTTATTTGTGAGTAAGACACTTCAGACCCAAAAGCAGTAGTTGATTCCACAGACGGTGTGTGTCCTTTTTAAACGATTCTTTTATCATTTCTGTGACATCTTAAGCTGATCCTACCAAAATATTAGTTCGTCAAACAGAAAAGCATTTTGAAAGATTAACCCTCTAGGGCCATTCGTATCATATTTGATACAGTATGAAAACAAGCCTTGAAAGAAGTATTTTCCTGAAAAATTTTTTAAGAGAAATATTTTATAAATTTCAAATGAAAGCAGTACTGACTGCTCAGTCAATGAATACCAAATGTTTCCTTATAGGGAAATACCAAATGTTTCCTTATAGGGAAATACTGTATCAAATAAGATACGAATGGCCCTAGAGGGTTAAGTAGTAATTAGTGGGGGATCTGTTTATTACTTCATAACAATATAGAACTGATCCCCCACTTTATGCCCAGTAGAAGCCTTAACCCTCTAGGGCCATTCGTATCATATTTGATACAGTATGAAAACAAGCCTTGAAAGAAGTATTTTCCTGAAAAATTTTTTAAGAGAAATATTTTATAAATTTCAAATGAAAGCAGTACTGACTGCTCAGTCAATGAATACCAAATGTTTCCTTATAGGGAAATACCAAATGTTTCCTTATAGGGAAATACTGTATCAAATATGATACGAATGGCCCTAGAGGGTTAATATGTTCTACTAACGATATATGGTCAGCGCATCGCAGATGAGACTTTAGCACTATAGCTTCATTGCTTTGGATCCTGGTAACTTGAGTCATTTACTGCTAGTGATGAAGTACATATTTAGAATGGTTCAAAGGCAACATCGATGGAATCGTTTGAGAACACGTAGCTTGCGATAATACAAGATATTTGAGAGTTTATTATGCACTTATATTTTCATTAACAAGAATATTTCAATATAGAATACGGCAGGAGAATAGGAATGAAAATTACAAACAATGTTGACAAATGTAGCATTGTTGTGCAAAGGGTCTGAGTTAAAGTGATAGAAGGCTGAGTCAGTATAGCTTGAGTGAAGCTTTATTTTACTAAAAATCTACTACGGTAGTGAACCGTTCAAGAAAATGGCTGTCTACATCGTGGAGAGAGGAAGACAAAAACAAAGAAGAATTATTTAGTCCCGGAAAGTCAGAAAGATTAGAGAGCTCTTTTATTATTGTCACTACAAGCATTAATGCAGGCTTGAGTCATTCTTAATTTGTCTCTAAACACCGCTATCAATTCTTATGCCGCCATTATTTTGTGTTGAAAGAGTTTTAATTTTTGTCTGTCGGCCTTATGAGCAATTCCAAGACCAATATCTTGCTGCTGCACTAACTTTCGTAATGTTTTTCTTGGGATCTGCTGCATATTGTCAGAAATACCCAGTTTCTCTTTTAGTAACTTTGCTGACATTCCACAACGTTTGGCATCGTCCGCTGATCCTGCTTCCGAAATTTATCAAGTTTACGAACTGCATAGCAATAGAGAACAGATGTATCTGAAAATTTATCAGCATAACGTTGTCGCACCAAATCTGTGTGTCTACTACCTTATCGAAATAAGTGTTCGGTGAGAAAAATACGTTCTTCAGTTATGAAAATCACATTGGAATGAAATCTGAAATATCAAAATTATGATTAGAAAAATGCACAGTAGCTTTCAGAACACTCTGTATACAACCCGAGATTCTTGGCTGATATGCGAATTTCTGGGAATGCAAGATTTCTATTGATCCAAAACATGTTCACATAGGCTCACGAATTTCTTTCCTTCTTCTTCCTCAGTCCTCAGAATTTTAAAGGATTGAGTAAAGGGAGTTATTATAATTTCGCATTCCCTACAGCTTCGCTGTGATTCTTCTATAAATATTTTCATGACAATTGTTCTAACAAGCTTTCCTCTTTTGGTTCCTCGACCTTATGAATTTAAACATAGAATTCTCCCGTCACACTTTTCGTCTGTGGAAATCTCTTTCCGGTTTTTTACTTTCCTGTCAACTACGATCTTCAAAAATTTAAATGCAACATCAATCGCTATCATTTGACTTTCAGACTCCTGTTTATCTTATGTTGTATATCAACAACAAACACGCATATATATAAAAATATAAGTTATATTTTTATTAATGAGGATGAACCGTGTAGCATAGGGGACAGAGAATTGAGAGAGCGCGCCTCTAATGGGTTGACGGGAGTGTCGTCGTATCTGTTGTGTCTCTCTTCACCAGCCGATCTCTGTCGCTCCTCTCTACTGCTACTCTCTTCTGTCGTGAATCCGTGCGCCGAGGTCTTTTTATAATCTCCAGAACCGGGACTTTTTCTTCCGGTTTTGCCTCGCCCACGCACGCCCACGTAATTCTCAGAGACACCTGTTCTGTTTGCCTCTGTAGCCATTTCCGCTACTGCCGGAAATAAGGTCAAACAAACATCCGTTCCTTTCAACGACCGGAAACACCCTCGCTTGCATCAGCCTTCCTCGGGTGGGGCCAGATTGTTATATTACATTCCTCGCCCTCCCATTTTCCAAAATGTTCACCTAAGAACATTTTAAGCGCAACACCCTCACACTCCTCCCCATGCCACACAAGCCCGACAATTGTATAAAACATGTGCACGCCAAAACAACAAAACATGTGCATGCCGAAACAAAAAAAAACAACAAAAAAATATATAGGGGAGCCTACATCGGCAACCCAACAATGTTCGTGTCCATCGTGAAAATTGTTCTACCAGCTCGAGGTTTCATTGTTCTTTTTTTTTTTTGTTCTTTTTTTTTTTTTTTTTATCCATTTTCACAGAATTGGGCAAAGTTCTTAAAAATGTTCATTTTCTTTCTCGACTCTGTCCATAAGCGTAGACGCCTCGATGCATAACCACATGATTATAGGCGCCCCAGTTTCTAAACTGACATCGAGTAAATGACCTTTGACCAACACCATGCGTGTTTCTGCTCGAGTTTATTGTTACACATGTAACCTCATTTAATTTAATTTAATTTCAAACATACTATGTTTGAACACAGAAAAATGGCCATTATCAGCAGTACATATCATTCATAGTCTGACCGAGAAATGTTCAATAGAAAATGAAGAAAATTACCCTGATTCCAACGTTAATCCGCGTGCAATTTACTTGTGGAGGATTAGAGGTTTCATCTATATTAATTTAGTCTAAAAAAATGGACCCGTGACTCGTAGTTCCTTAGTTTGTACAATGTTTTCCATTCCTTGAACTACTTCCTCTGGATTCGAATCCAAGCATATCTGATTTGTTGACATCTCTCTGTTTAACGCAGAGACATTTGAGTGTTGAACACCCGTTGACCCCGGACTACTATTCACAACGGATAACTCAATTTCCTTTCCCGCAGCACTGTTGCTTCTTTTACACTTAAAAATCCGCTTCCTAGCTATTATTCCAAGGATTATTATTACGCCGACTATGCCAGCACTGACTCCTATCGTCAACTTCTTCGGGAGTTGTTCATATCCTTCATTAAATCTTTCCATATCTATCTGTTCTAAGGTATTTACTAGTTTGCGGATAGGAATCTCCTCCATATCGCGCAATTCTACCGGCATGGTGTCCACTGAAAATTGGGAATTACTGCGTAATTGGGGACCAAACCACTGAACCAGAGACGTTTAATTTACTTTATGCTTTAGATACCATTAATAATTTTCCATTATCTGTGAGAATGGCCCAGTCCCTATTCCTCTTTTTGACAGCCCAATAAAATAGTCATGAAAGTAACAATCACAGTGAAAACTCCGATCATCATAATTCAACTTTACCAAGAATCTGCATTTTTGAGGATTTAAGTATTCAATTAACTTGCTTTCCTTGTAGACATGGTAAATGTATCTTGGTTCCTGAATCTTTCTTACTTTTTTTTTTCAATTATTTTTATAACCTTTTGAATGTAAGACCAGTCTTCATTTACTTGATTAAAAGACAGATATAGCAATATTTAAGAACAAATTCTTATTTTTATTTTTTTAAAAAGAATAACACAAGAGCAAAAGAAAATAGCTTCAATATTTTAACAATCTCCAAACAAACTTACTTAAAGACATTCATGTGAATGAAGTAAAAGATTAATCGCATTCTTTTACTGGTTACAATCTTTTCATGGGCTTATTTTGGCACAGTTGTAAGTTTCAGATTTTTTGGAGATTTAGTTTCTTTTTATATGAGATGGAGAGTATAGAAAAGAACAAAAAAAACAAGCTAATCCAATTATCCACTTTAAAGAGTAGAAGAAACTTCCTTTACATGATTTTACATTTCACTTACTCAATAAAAGTAAGATTAATTAAGCAACATACCAGTAAACTCACTTCACATATATGGTAAAATATTAACAAAAAAAATAAATCATTAACTCAGACGTTTTATACTTACAGATAGGTAAATATCTCAACTTTATTCCTCCCGTCAACCCCCTATGCGCTCTCCGCTAGGCGTACTACTCTCTGCATGTAGTCCTGCACCCCCTCCGTTCTACCCTTAATGTGTTCGACACCGAACAATCCATATTTCTCAACTCTAGGGCCAGATCGGCAAAAGCACGCTGTTCCATTTTTTTTTTCTAACTAGACTTATAAACACGAGCAGAAAACACACACACTATCAAATCAAAGAGTCACCTACCTTGGCTGATGTCTATAGTCGTGCGGCTGCTATATATTTTCGTCTTCTTTTTTCTTTCTATCTGGTAGTTTTAAGTCCGTTGAATTTTCAATCGTCGCCGTGGCAACCAGCTCGCATCTAACTGTTTTGTTGTCTCAAAACAGCAAGTCACTAGGCACCAATTATTACGTCTGTTACGCCTAGCGAATGCTGGTTCCAGTTATATTTTTATTAGTATCGACGATTAACCGTGTAGAATAGGGGACAGAGAATTGAGAGAGCGCGCCTCTAATGGGTTGACGGGAGTGTCGTCGTATCTGTTGTGTCTCTCTTCACCAGCCGATCTCTGTCGCTCCTCTCTACTGCTACTCTCTTCTGTCGTGAATCCGTGCGCCGAGGTCTTTTTATAATCTCCAGAACCGGGACTTTTTCTTCCGGTTTTGCCTCGCCCACGCACGCCCACGTAATTCTCAGAGACACCTGTTCTGTTTGCCTCTGTAGCCATTTCCGCTACTGCCGGAAATAAGGTCAAACAAACATCCGTTCCTTTCAACGACCGGAAACACCCTCGCTTGCATCAGCCTTCCTCGGGTGGGGCCAGATTGTTATATTACACTTATTGGTCTTTCTTTTCGCTAAAGTTTTATTATTTTCATTCATTTTCGGTACCTCCACTAATTCGCTGGAAAAAAAAAACAGCATAGTATGAAGAAAATAAGCCCGAAACTTAATGAAAATTAACTTTTTCCATCAAAATGTTTACATCATTATTAAGAAGAAAAATTTAAGTATCTTTTAATTATACTTTAAATTTTTTTAAATCATT
Organism: Ascarosepion bandense; assembly: GCA_037127315.1. Classification (NCBI taxonomy): domain Eukaryota; kingdom Metazoa; phylum Mollusca; class Cephalopoda; order Sepiida; family Sepiidae; genus Ascarosepion; species Ascarosepion bandense. The sequence continues at coordinate 1,091,018 of JBBBDQ010002291.1, forward strand.
ACGACACGTTCGAAATTTTGGTAAAAATCTTGTTTTGATTTTCGTCAGCTGGTAACCAAATCGTTACCAGAGTTTACAATGGATAATGTAATATTACGCAAATTTCTTTAATTAATTTAATTTTTTAACTAAACTTTCAGGACTTATTCACAAAAGAAATAAATTATTTTTTAAATTATTATTTTTAGAAACTCTTGTTAAAAATATATTTTACATCCGCTACCTCCTCCACGTAAATTCATAAAATTTCAGGAAAAAATCTAGATAGACTAAACTAAATTATCGCCCGGTTCACACTCCACCCACATCTATTGAATAGGCGAAGAGACTCATCCCTTGTTTCCTGTTTAGAATGCGGTTTCCGGTTTTCTCTTTTCCAATCTTTTCACTCTTTTCTTTTTTTTATTATTTTTTTTTTTCAATTGGATTAGATAGACTAAACTATCGCCCGGTTTACACTCCACCCACGTCTATTGAACAGGTGAAGAGGCTCATCCCTTGTTTCCTGTTTAGGATGTGGTTTCCGGCTTTCTCTTTTCCATTTTTTTTACCCTTACGTAGTCCCCTGCGCATCAGTGGCGTTATCGCCTTGCTTGGGGTGATATGATTAAAAAAAAAATTAAATTAAATTTTGAAGAGAAAATTCATTTTATCAGTTAAACGTAGGGTAATGTTAATCATCTATTATTTTTTCAAACAGTTGTTTTTTTCTCAAAATCAGTTTCCAATAGTAAAATAAAAATAATGCAATAGAATTATGACAATATTTAATTAGATAAGCTTTTAATTGCTTTTATAAATAATATATTAAGGACATTATAGTCTGAAGAAAATAATTTTTTATGAATAATGAAATTTTAAAAGAATTATTTTCATTTTTTTTTTTTAATGATAATAATTCATAAAATTTCCATTTTTTTTTTTAATTCTACAAAGCCTTCTCGGGGTTAGATTATTAAGTGAAGTCTGTATTTACTAATCGAAAATGAAAAGTTCATTATAAATCGTTGAGCCATCGTATTTTCATTTTTTTCTTTTTTTGTGTATGTATTTGAAGCTTTTTTTTTCTTTTAGTATGGTATTTTCTGCCTGTCATGAAAATATTTATCAAAAAATCACAAAGAAACTGTAGAGAATGCAAAATAATAACTTCCTTTGCCCAATCATTTCAAATTATGAGGACCGAGAAAGAAAAAGGAAAGAAATTCGCGAGTCTATGTGAAATTGATTTGGATCAATATGAACCTTGCATTCACAGAAATTAGCCAGTTAGCCAAGAAGAAAAAATAAATAATAATAAAAATATTAAAAGTTTTAAAAAATTTGACGGTTTCTTCTCCTTACAGAAAAAAATTTGGACAGTTATGTCTATTCTGGTCAACCATATTAAGCTGTCATCAATCACTTCACACGTCGTCTGGCTGTCATCATACACTTCATACATCAATCACTTATCACCTCCATGATTCTAAATTTCATGTTATGAAAAATAGTTTCTGTATAAATCAGATTAATTTAACTTTAAATTTGCTAATTTTTCAAAAATGACGCTTCACAGATGTATTTTTTGTTTTTTCAATATTTTAAAACTGAAAATTAACATTTGTTTACAAATGTGTCAATCTCTCAAAAATGGCCGAAAATTGAAAAAAATTAAAATCTTAAAATTTTAGATTCCAATCAAAGTAATTTTCGTTTACAATACACCATAGTATTTCGCTTACTGGAAATAGTACACTTAATCCTTTAGCTTTCAAATAAATCTAAAATTAAAGCTTCAAGAAAAATTTTTAAAAATTGAATTTCAAACTCAGGTATCACAAATGAGTAGTGGTATCTACGGTAATGCTTTGCGTCTTAGTGGCCTTCCATGGGATTGAGATCATTAAAAAAAACTGGATAGACGAAGAACTACAAAAAACAAACGGATGCAATTCAGAGAGTGATTACATCCTGATGAAAGACGAGACATAGTGATACATATAGAATCATTCATTTCTTTTAATGAAACATAATGAAATGAGTTCGTGGAAAGTCAAATATAACTGAAAAAATAACGAGAACGTCAACTCGTGAAATGAAATGTTCAAAGGAGAATATATTTTAACGAAGTTATTTCCCTTATAATAAATTTTAAATAGAGTTACTTCCCTTAAGACTAATAATTGTCAGAAATTCAAATCTATACACGATGCATTGTAATTGCCATAACACTCAGCTTCGGGCAACAAAATACTCCCTTTTTTATCTTCAGACATGAAACATATTCACCGTTTACAATAAAAAATTATGTATAACAATAGTAATGTTCATGAATAATAATTTTGAAAAGTTGCAATCCATGCATGATGATAGCTAGGAGAAACTCTTAGCTTCAAGTATGAAAAATATTCACCATTTCCAAAAGAGAAAATGATGGATAACAATGATAATGTTTATGAATAATTGTTTTGTAAGGTTAAAACTCATGCATGACAGGAATATCTAGGAGAAACTCTTATCGCCAAACATGAAAAATATTCACCATTTACAAAAGAGAAAATGATGGATAGCAATAAAAAAGTTTTTGTATAATTGTTTTGTTGGATTGAAACCCATGTATGATAGGAATGGCTAGGAAAAACTCTTAGTACCAGACATGTAAAAGAGTCACCAATTACAAAGGTTAAAATTTTGGATAACAAGAATAATGTCCATTGATAATTGTTTTGCTATGTTGAAATTCATGCATGATGGGAAGGGCTAGGAGAAGTTCTTAGTACCAAACATGGAAAATATTCCCCAATTTACAAAAGATAAAATGTTGGATAACAATAATAATGTTTATGGATAATAGTTTTGTTAGGTTGCATGATGAAAAAAGGTGAGGAGAAACTTTTGGGTTCAATCAGGAAAAATGTTCACCATTTACAAAAGTGAAAATGTCAAATAGTAATAATAATGTTGATAGATAATAGTTTTGTTTGTTTAAAATCTATGCTTGATAGAAATCAACTTGAAGCTTTAGACATGAAATATAATTCCCGGTTACTATAGAAATAACTCTTTTCTTACACAATTTATGATCAATGGAAATTGTTTTGTTATGTTGAGATCCATGGATGGTAAGAAATATTTGGTGCCATTTTTTTTGGTTCAGATATGAAAACATATTTTATATGCTGTGTATTTTCATGGCATGAGAAATCATGTTCCTTAAAACTTCTTCTCTTTTATTGCCCTGTATCCTTTGACCTTTTACCAACCCTATTTGTCTTTCTTCTGATATCAATTTAAACAAAGTCATTAAAAATCATTACTTTCCCCTTCTCTTGCCTTCCATATGTCTCATGAGTGTTAAATTCTCTAGGACCTCTTTCCTCATCATGGCCTGAAATTTTAAATGTCTCTTTGTAAGTATAAGTTATCTTTTTCATTTCTCTCTTGTTCTGTCCATAGTATTCTTTTTTACTTTTCCGTTTTAATCATTTCACCCTATTCAAGGCAATAATGCCACTAGGACTCAGAGGGTTTATAGGGAGTGAAAGAGAATGACAATTCTTTACTTAGGAGAAGTGAGGAAAAGACAATAACAGAAAAAAGTTCAGGAAGACAGAAGATGGCAACTGACATTGCATTTAACTTTATAGTTATTAGAGAAGCGAGAAATCAGTAGAGGGTTCTACAGGCAATAAGCGCAAGAAAAGGAGTGGCAGATGAATCTTGGTAGTTCAGTAGTAAGACACTGAGACCTAGCTGGCAATCTAGTAGCACACTTCAATTCATGTAGTTGAGGCACTAAGGAAAAATCTCATCAAAACAGTTACATTAAAATACATATATTTTTTTTAAACATTTCACCCCAAGCAAGGCAGTTTTACTGCCACTGGTGTGCAGGGGGTTACATAGAAGGAGAGGGATGAGAAAGAGAAATGGGTTATAAAGGGTGTCAGGAAGAAGGTAATAGAAGGATGAGAATACTGGTGTGATGCGAGTAAAGTGGATGGAGAAAAGAGCATCGGAGAAAGGATGTGAGTCAGTGAGCGAGTCAGAGAGAAAGGATGCGAGTCAGTGAGTCAGCGAGTCAGTTAGACCTTACATTTAAACTCTTGAAGATTGTAGCTGGTGGGGAAGCAAGTATACAGAAGGGAATTCCACAAGTGGGAAGTGCGAGAAAAGAAGCTGAGAGTAGAAGTTCTGGTTACATTTGATTGGTTTCACTGTAAAAAGTCTAATAGCTCAAGTAAATTCATACATATGGGACACCAGTGAGCTATGTTCATTAGAGCAGAAGCCGTAAAAGTATTTGTAGAAAGGACACAGGGAAGCCACATTATGCTGGTGAGACAGAGGAAGCCATGTTATGTCAGAGAAAAAGTGACTGAAGTCAAGATGCCAGATCATTACAGACTCTTCTTCGAATTTTATCAAAAACCTCAAGATATACGACAGGAGCAGATATTGCTGCAGTATAAAATGCATTGACAAATGGTAGATTTATAAATTTATAAATGCAAGATAGATTCTGACAAGAAAAACCTTTCCTAGCAGTAGATGTAGCATCTGATTCAATATAGGGGCTCCACTTCATGTCAGTGGAAAATGTGGGTCTAAGAAGATGTATGGTTGCTTTCCCAGAGGTTAGCATCAGCCATATGAATGGCAGACAGAAAGAGTTGTCTGTGGTGATTAAATGAAAGCAGTGTTGTTTTAGAGGCATTAAAATTTATAACCCATTTCTTGCCCCAGTTAACCACTGACGATCTCTGAAACTATTTGAACTAAATGACTTTGCTAATTTATGATTTTATTCTCATTTTACTACAGTAACTTTTTTTTTTTTCCTAATAATAAACATGATGTCATTACTTACTGGAACTAGGATTTTTAAATAAAGATAGAATGTGTATACACAGGAGATGAGAGACAGATTTCAGGTGTCCACATGTTCACATTAGAAGGTAAAAATTTTGATGAGAAAAATTTTCTGGCACAACACAGTGAACCAACTTTCCTTGTAAGTAAATATAGAAATTGATTTGATCGAGTCACTCCACTTAATGTCAGTAGAAAACATGAGGCTAAGAAAGTATAAAGTGTTGTTCTCCCAAAGATTACCATCAGCCATGCTCACAGAAAAGTTTATCTGTGATGATTAAATGAAAGCAGCTTTATTTTGGAGGCATTAATATTTACAAGCCATTTCTTGCCCCTATTAACCACTGGTTGTAAATCATTTTCAAGAGCAGTTGCCACACTTACTTTGTCAGATCTGTTAAATTTGCTACTAATACAGAAGTAAATAATTGTGTCATCTTCATCACATCTCTGTTACTTCAAATTATTTCTTCATTGTCCAGCATTCACTGACATATAGGAGGACTGATATTACACAACAATTCATCAGTTCTCAAGTACACATTTATGCAGATAATGCCACCATTTAAAACTCCTATCTCAATAGGAAATCTACCAAGAATGACAAAGTAAACCTGGCTGCTGTTTTTGAAGCGGACATCCAATCAACCATTTAACTGGGGCAGGAAATAGCTTGTAAATTTTAATGCCTCTAAAACAAAATTGCTCTTCTTAAACTACCATAGAGAAATTTTTCTGCCAGCCATCAGCACGGTTAATGCAAGTCTTCATGAGAGCAAGACATTGTGCCTCCTTGGCCTCACTTTTTCAACCGAACTTTTCTTCTCACTTTTCTTTACTACCTTATCTTAAAGTACTTTCAGTTTTAGTTCTGCATCTGCCATCAATACTGTTGAAAAGACATATCTATTTATTCCCATGTGAATCAGTAAATAATATTAAGACAGTTAATATTCTTACATATAACTTGAAGATACTTTTGTTCAGCCATTGTGATGACTCTAGAATTGGAGGGGCCTAATTTATCTATATCCCAAATGGATAGAGCAAGCTCTATTTATTTTCCAAACAGGACAGCACCATGTGCTTGTGGATTCATCTATGTCCCAACGGGATGGCAGAAGTTTTATGTTCCAGCAAAACATGGCGGTAGTCAGATTCTGCCTAGGACAAAGGCCTGGGCAGAAAAGAACAACCTTCTTCCTCAGTTGCTGTTAGCTGAAAGACTGTGACTAGTGCTTGGGTCACTATCAGGAGTGACGTCATGAGCAGTTGTCATGTGACTATGTGACTTTACCTCAACCAAAGAGAAATAAGCACTTTTTGTATTCTTACACTGTCAGCTCATTAATTCTAATAGAGAAAACTGCTAAATAATAACAATTATAATAATGATAATAACTGTTGTTGTTGTTGTTGTTGTTGTTTTTGTCTTGTCTTCCAGTCTGTAACATATTAGTAAATTCTCCTGCGTCAACTGATGACTGATTTATTTTTAATCATTTGACGTTATCCAAAATAGGATAAGTCCAGTTTATACTACAATAATAAAAATATTACAATATAACTACAATAATAATAATAATATGCTCTGATGCAATGATTCTCATGGCCTCCGATTTTAATTGTTAACATGAACATTTTTTTTTTTGGTGAATTAATCTGTGCTACAGTAAATGCTTGTGTTGTGGCGGATGTGCGTTATGATGCACAAGAAACCAGTGACCCGAGTCAAATTCATTGCATTTACTTACATGCAGATACCCTTGGGAAAGGTATTAATTCATCTTTTCTCCCTACAGCCATGGGTTAAATAGCAAGACAGATTGGATTCTATAGCCTTGGTTGGCAACAAGTCTACTGCAGAAACCTACCATGGCAAAATCTTCTGCCCAGTAAGTGATGTCTTTTTCAAGACATGATTGCTCAAGCATGTATCTCGTATGGCACTTAACTTTACCTCAACCAAAGAGAGATAAGCACTTTTTGTATTCTTACACTGTCAGCTCATTAATTCTAATAGAGAAAACTACTAAATAATAACAATTATAATAATATGTTGTTGTTGTTGTTGTTGCTGTTGTATTGTTTGTCAGTCTGTAACACAGTATTAACTCACCTGTGTCGACAGATGACTGACTTATTTGTAGTCATTTAACGTTATCCAAAATAGGGTGAATCCAGTTCACATATCTTTTTACAATAACAATAATATGCTCTAATGTAATGACTCCCGTTGTCTCCAATCTTAAGTGTTAACATGTACATTTTTGTTTTGGTGAATTAATCTGTGCTACAGTAAATGCTTATGTTGTGGCGGATGTGCATTATGATGCACAAGAAACCAGTGAACTGAATCAAATTCATTGCATTTACTTACATGCAAATACCCTTGGGAAAGGTATTAATCCATCTCTTCTCCCTGCAGCCATGGATTAAATAGCAAGACAGATTGGATTCTATAGCCTTGGTTGGCAACAAGTCTACTGCAGAAACCTACCACAGGAAAGCTTCCTGCCTGGTCAGTGATGTCTTTTACAAGACATGATTGCTCACATATGGCACTTAACTGACACTAAATATCTCATTTAGTACCACAAATTTTTCTATCAGTTGCCTGATCTTAACCAACTAGTCATGTCCCCTAGGGGCTGAAACACCACTTCTCTATTCATTTGTGAGTGTTTTGAAAGAACCTCATTGCATTTTGCTATAAATATATAATGTTGATAATGTTGTTAATTTTTTATATAAAAATGTATTGCTGGGAATTTTACTGTAAAAATGTATTTTTATACTTTCATACTGTTTTGTTTTTGTTTGGGCATTTACTATTTGCCCATAGCTGGCATTCTAACAGGTGTTACTACCCTGGTTCAAGGTGGACCAGGGAACAACAACAATTAAGAGGTGGTTCCACGTCCCTCAAGACCCCCAATATCTCAATCAGAAATCTTGCTGCCAAATGTAGTTAATCATCAAACCCAGGACTACTGAAGAAAGGAGGACAAAGAAAAACAATGTGTCACCTACCTAGCAAGTTTGAGTAAATGAATGGCAGGACAAGTTTTAGGAGAGATAAGAAAAATATAAAATTTATTAACAGCTATAAAAGACAGGAAACTGTGGAGAGCCATGTTCACCAATTTCCTGAACAGAAATAGCAAATAGAAGAAGATATTCATTTCCTTGTGTATATGTGCAAACATTTCTTTCATTGAGATCAAACATAATTTTTTTTTTTAAATAGGTCACTTGTCTTACATTCAATTAATGATTTTATTTTAAAAATTGTATGTATTTTTTTTTTTCTTTTAGGTAAATTTAAAAATAGACATGCAACAGGAAATCACCCCACTATATTCTGCAGCTTACAAATATCAAAGAAAAAGAAAAAATTGGAGAATCATGATATGGTACAAAAAAATGATAATATCACAATTAAATTAAATTAAATTAAATTAAAATTGTGTGGAAAGTAGCCTTTCTGATTTGAATACCCGTACAAAGGGAGATAACTCCGTTATCTTAAGTATACCCAAATATAAACTTTTTTTTTTTTTTGTCATAACCGAACATAACACAACTGCAAGGAATGATGGCCGGCCTTAAAGTGTATTATGATCTTTTGTCTCAACCTTCGCGGGCACTCTACCTTTTTCTTAAAGTCAACAAGATTCCATTTATTGATAAAGTTGTGGCTCTCCGTAAAGGTTAGTAACTGTGCCATCAGAGATTTCTAATGTTCAACACGAATATAGTTGCAATTTGCACGCATTTTTTTTTTTAAGAGGTACAAAAAATCAGCAACGGAACTTTTTCTTTTTTAAGTTTAAATTTTTAGTCTCGTTCTTGTAAAATATTTTAAAAACTATTAAATGTGCATTACAATTTCGGAGACAAAAATACCTCAAGGTTTTTTTTTCTTTTTTGTTTTGTTTTGTTTTTTAATTTTTATTGTTGTTTTATTTTGACGTATGGAGAGAGTCCAGTCAAGCAAACAATTTCAATTACCTTATCTATAAATTTATAAATATTTTGCATAAAAATTACTTTATTTTCACATTTCATAGGCAATTGAATGGTTAGAAAGCAAGTTTGTTTTGCAAGTCAAATACAACTTAACTAAGTGAGTTCGATCCTCACTGGTGCTCCATATTTACTGCCTTGTTCTCTACATCTAAGCTACTTTGAGTAAAAATGAAAATAACGAGCTAACCACTCACTAGAGACATGCAGAGCATCACAAAAAAATGTTGTGGCGGTGGTAAACGAGATAATTAAATTTTCAAAATTTTTGATTATAGGTTGTTTTATTTTGATTTTTTTTATTGCTTGTTGCGCGCGCACACACACACACTTAACGTCTTTTTTGGGGGGGGTTCTTTTTTAATCTGTTTTTGTTTTAATTGTAAAATTAAATATACTTCCTTCTCTTCTCTTTTCTTGCTTTTCTAGTTATTTTCTGGAAAGTGACCTGTAGGTCACTTTCCAGAAAATAACTACACAAACAGTATATTCAAGTTTAAGCTTGAATGTTTCGGGAATGACGCAAACAATTAACTGATACAAGTTATCTCCATCATAGTGTTGTCATTGATTGAGGCCAAAAAGACGATGTTTGCCTTTCTTTATTTACGTCTTCGCTTCAGCAGAAATGTGGTGCTATAAGCCCCCATCGTCATATACATTTTTGAAAAAATTCCGTTGTCAGTGTTGTCTCATACATGAAATCAGAAACTATGACAGTTTATCAACTTTGAGGACCCAATTTTTTAGTTAACTATGCTAATTAAAAGCGGACTACAGAATTTTTAGTTTCACACTGAAGATACGTCTTGAATTGCATTGTAGGCAAATTTTTATGGAACTAGGTTAAAAAAGACTAGAGACAGAGATGACCAGCTTGTCCCATTGTTGGCCTTCCTTGTGCTTCTGACTTTTCTTCTTTCTTTTTTTTTTTTTTTTGTCGATTAAAAATACAAAAATTTATTATTAGACAGTTTTTTTTCTCAGTCTCTTCATGTTAAGAAATAAAAACGTTACTTATCTACTCAGAGTAAAGTTCAAGCTTATTTAACTTGAGATAAATCAGAGATATTTCTGAAATAAGTGCCTTGACCTCGTCGACAAAGTGTCAAAAACTGAGAACACTTTTTTATGTAAAACAAAAAAAAACAAAAAAACAAGTTAAAACAGGGCTTTATTGTGGGTTGTGTTGTGGTTTTATTTTAATTTTCTTTTAATTCACGTTTTTTACAGCAGTGGAACTGATTATAATGTAAGCTATTTAATAAAAGAATAAAATGTTTATACTTGTGCTTTACAGCCTTTAATGTGTGAAATACTATAAATTTCTTTTCAAAAAGTAAAAATATAACAGATCAAGGGAGAGAACTCTCATAATTTTCCGATTTATTTAGGTCAGAGTTTTATCTTCAAAATGTCTATATATATATATTTTTTTTTTTTTTTTTTTTTGTTCCTATATTTGGACTTTAGCCATACAAATACTTTAAGCCTCTATGAATAATATGTACAAAATAAAAATATGAAAGTATTTTCTAATTTCACTTTCTTTTCTTTTTTTTTTTACCTTTTCAGGAGAACATTTTAATGAAGAATTTACCAAAGTAAATCGATTCCAAAAAGTCCCAGCCATTGATGACGATGGATTTGTTTTACGAGAAAGGTAATTTAAATTTTTCAGTTAAATTTACCTTCTATCACGTATATTTTCGACATAATCCAAAGATATTATTTGCATTGCCAGGAAATACTTCAAAACACTATACCAAAAATTTTTTATTGATATAAAAAAAAAAAAAAAAATTTTTTTTTTTTTTAAATCATATCACCCCGAGCAAGGCGGTAACGCCACTAATGTGCAGGGGGCTACGTAATAGTGAAAAGATTGGGAAAGAGAAAGCCGGAAACCACATCCTAAACAGGGAACAAGGGATGAGCCACTTAACCTGTTCAATAGACGTGGGTGGAGTGTGAACCGGGAAAGCAACATTTAGTGTAATCTAATAATGCCTACTGCTCAAAAAATGTCTATACTGCCTACCTAATTTCAAGAGAAGAGAAGATTGAGCTCTCTAGTTTTGACTAGCAACTAGACTAAGAGAACAATTTTTAATTCAAAACTGGTTGGGCGTGAGGTTAACATCTCTTGTAAAAAGAGCTATGAAAGCCAAACAGTGGCAACAGCTAGTGAGAAGAGCCTGTGGCTACATACCTAACAGGGAGGTCTACAGGGTTATTTTTTGAAAGATTTTTAATTACATATCTTTAAATTTGGTATTGTGTTCTACTCTCCTGGTTGCCAAGATGTTATTGAATTCACAAATTGAAACTCGCATTGTCTTGGGCTTACAGTGGGTAGTATTCTTCTCAGTATTTATAGCTAGCCGACAGTCAACAACTGTGACACCATATCAAGAAGCATCGTTGCCATGGGGGTCTAGGCATTCAATCAATGTTTTTGGTTCATATGTACGCATTTTGGCACTACATATTAAATAACGACCTTTGTCCTTGTGTAATATCTTAACTGTGAGGATACTGGTAAATAATACCATCAATAAAATCATTGATGAGTTAAAAAAAAATAAACAATATTGGTACTGTTGGGATAGAATAACCTATCCACCCCCTGGTTACGGTCGGCGGATTTGGATCGTTCCAATACTGTGAATTGGCCAATCAGTGCTTATGGTTGCCAATACAAGCAATCCCATTGGCTAAGTCACTGTTTTGGCGCCAAAATTCAGCGAGCCGATCTTCAACTTCCAAAACATATAAAAGCCACACTTTCGAATCAAATTTCAGTACCCCCCCCCCCCCCCGTGTTAGCTGAATCTACGCTGGTCCTTGTCAGCACCCTCGACCAACCGCACTTTACCTTCGTGCGCAATCTTTCGAAGTGCTAATGGATTCAGGGGTTACTCACTTCATTCTTCGCATACTGAAAGACCTTCCTCTCTACCGTCAAGAACTTCAGAACTTTGACTATTTCTCGACCACCGATATTTTAATCTCCGTGAAAAGTTTTATTCAGACTGATGATTACCTTTACATAACAAACAACATAAATACTGAATATACTATAATTAAAAGATTAAGATATTTCGTCAAATTCAAATATTTTCGGCAAGGTATGTAAATTTCACTTTGTTTCTACAACCTACATTACGTGCAAATCTACGAACATTCGCCTCACCGCACTTTGATTGTATTTTTGTAACGAATCGAACTTTCGTCAATCAAACAAACGTTTACGATATTTCATTCTTGACTATTTCATGTTAAAACTCATCTTAACATTACTCGTCATTTCGATATCACTGGTCTATCTTCATATGTGAATTTAAATTGTATTTCTTTAACTGTTTAAATGTTTCTTTGTTTGTATAAAATTATTCATGTTACGTTTGTTTGTTCAACCAGTTGTTTGAGTTAATCATTTCTGCATTTTTGTCTGGATTGTCGTTTCTTGTGATCAAATATAAAAATAGTTGTGAACTTGGTTAAGAACACACACACACACAGCCTTAAAACCCTTACTAAACATTAAATTACATTACAACCATAAGTTCTCTACAGTACCACTGTACAAATATGGAGCCGGGCACAAATGTACAGATGAACTGAGCTGTTTTGAAAACATTTTTCTTCATTTTAAACAATTACTACCACAAATTTGCGAAAAATGAGCATGCCATGATGAAAAATGCTCCAAATTTCTATCATTAAAACATTTGTTGTTACTTATTAAGATTAAAAAACCAAAAGATTTTTTTATTAATGAATTATGTTTAAAACATATATAGTGCGTGTGTGCAATTTGTTATATATATTGTATCTGCACGGTACTTATTTGAAAGCGCTCAACATCAGTGATAGAGCTGACATATTCATATAGATAAGTGTGAGTTTGTGACCCTGGGTTTGACGATCACAAGAGCGTGAGACAAACTGATTCATTTATTTTTAAATTGGCTATGCTTAGAGCTGCTTATATTGGTGTATTTTTGTGGGAGGAAAATTTGTCGTCGTGATAGACGCAGACATTTGTACATCCATTGACATGCGCAAAGATACACACGCGCCCACCCACCGGGGCTCACACAAACATATATGCAAATCGTATGGGGCTTGGCACATATATGTATATGTGTGCTATTAGGCACATACATACGCATTCGATTGGTGTATGCAAATACTGTAGCGATGTCAACGCGCGGACAGTTGTCGATTTCTCGTACATACATATGTACGTATGATGGGGTCTGTGTGAAACTATGATAGGAAAAATTGCTATTATTTTTAACTATTTAACGCTGTCTTATTTTTTTATTTTAAAGTCGGTTATTAGCTTGTTTTTTGTTTTTTTGTTTTTTTTGTGGTTGCGCATATTTAAATGGTAGAAATTCTAATTTGTAATGCTTGTTAGTTTTTATGTGGTGGCATTAATTTTACTGCGGAAGAGAGGAGTAGTTTACCTTAATGATGATTGCAGACTAATACGGTAATAATAATATTTGATAATAATAGTTGTGGTAGTAAACAATTATTGTAAAGCGGTAGTAGTGATTAGTAATGGAAGTGTAATGATAATAACAATAAATGCAATTATTATGGTGATAGTCTGAACTAGAGAATAATTGATAGGATTATGGTATCAGCGGTTCCCTTTTTTTTTTTAATCCGTTTGGTATAAATTGTGATAATAGGTATTTATTTTCATGTCTGCACTTGGAAATTATTTCTGATCTTCTGTTTAGTAAGTTCTTTTGTGGGGTATGAGATATAATTGCTATTTTTTATTGTAGGCAGGCGCTTTTTTCAGTATTTTCCAGCTTATTGTTGGTGAAATATTTCTGTCTTTTAGATGCCAATATAAGTAATTTAATCTCTTTTTTGCATTGATAAACATTGATTTGGAAATTCTTTCAAGAATCATAATTCTTGAATCTTTATTAAACTTTTAGGACATATTCACTAATAAAATTATTTTTCAAATTTTTTTTTCCCTTATAAAATCTTTGTAAATTTTTTTTTTTGCATCTCAGGAAATCTTGAGAAATTCAATTTCACAGCTCTTACAGTTATTATAAAAGACTAATCCTCAAAGAATTTAAATCATGAAATCTACTCTGAATAGTAAAATAAAAAATTCAATAAAACTAAGACATTTTAATGAGAAAAGCTTTCTCTTGTCATAAAAGTTTTTTGTTTTTGTTTTTTTTTGTTTTTAAATTTTAATAAGAATAATTTATCAAATTTTTAAAAAATTTACACTTAATTTAAAAAAAAACATTCTTGAAACAGCTTTTTAGTTTATACTGTTATTGATAGACAAAACCAATAACTTGTAACTGCTTTTTACTGTTATTGCCTAGACATTGGGAAAGTAACTTGTCAAAATGTTCCATTAAGCTGTGCAATTTTAAAATTAATCCAGAAGGCTATAAGTATTCTTTTTTTTTTCTTATTAAATAAAAATGTTTGACGATTCAAAAATTTTAAAGTTTAATGCCATTTTCAAGTGTACCTGTTTTTTAAAAGAATTTATTTTAGCTACTGTTAGATTTTTTTTTTTTGTATGGATGTTCAAAAAGCAAGTAATTTTATATTTCTGTCTCTGAATGACCACTTTTCAATATTGAAAGAGTAATATACAGTGTATGATGGGTAAAATGTTGATTTTTTTTTTTTTTTTTTTTTTTTTTTTTTTTTTTTCCTTCTTGGGTACAATACATATTTTGGCTAAGAATATATTGAACATAAGCCAGCCTGAAATTAATTCTTTTAAACACTGATATTATAGAATGTTTAATTTTTTCCTAGTTTGTTCGACAATGCCTGTTGCAAAGCTGGATATTTAGCTAAAATTAAATGTGCAGACTTTCACTGGAAAACGCAAAGCAAAAGCGTTTTTTATTTTTATTGGTAATTTGTCCCCCATGAAAAATTGAAAATAGAGGTAACAGCTTTTTAACTGTTATTGCCTGGTTGGGATAAAAGCAGGATTTATCAAGATGTTTCTTTTAATATAACTGCTATCCAATGTGTTGTCCAATGACAAGATATCTGAAATTAGAATACAGTAAAGGGAAATGGGGATTTATGCCTTTTGAGGAACACTCATGACAAGTGGATGTCTAACCGAGTGGTTAGAACATTAGCATTCTAACCATGAGATCCTTGTCCTGGGTATGACGATAAACTGTTTCGTATAGGCCTCTGATTCGAAGGTTGTGAGGAGCATGGAACCACTTCTTAATTGCTGCTGTTCCCAGGTCTACCCTGACCCAGAGTGGTAGCACCTGTTAGGGTTCCAGCTATGGACAAATAGTTAACCCCCAAACTGGGGTCAAAACACTATGAAAGCATAAAAAAAAGACTTTATAGAAATCTATACATAAAAATAGACTTTTATAGAAAAATATACATTTTTGAAAGAAAAAATTATTACCATAACACATTGAAGAAAAAGAAACTATTATTACCAGCAATACATTTTAAATACAAAACTAGAAGACCTCTTCAGTCTTCTAAAATAAATAAAATTTTAATCAAAATCTGACTTCTCATTATAACCGATAATTAAAAACATACCTTAAAATCCTACATTTTTGGCATTAAATAACCCACAGAGGTTGATATGCCGTTAAACAAAAACTCAAACTACATTTAATAGCAAGGCCTCTGACCAGGAGATTGGATGTTTTGAGGAGCATGAAACCACTTCATGTTGTTCCCAGCTCCATCCTGAACCAAGGTGGTAATACCTGTAAGGGTCCCTCCTAGTGAATCCCACCTAAATAAAAATACAAAAAATCAAGTTTCTTTCATTTTAAAAAAAAAAAAAAAAAATGACCAATAATAGATTTTTATCACAAGCAATGCATTTTTTTTATGAAAACATTAACAAAATAACATTTTTGTTGTGAAATTAATCAGCAATACATTTTATGATCTACAAACTATATCTAAAAAAAAAAAAACTACTTTTTATCCTGAAAATATAAAATTATATACAAAATATTTTAATTTCAGCAAATCTGTAGTTTGATGTGCAACTATACAAAATCAATCAATCAATCAACCATGTATATGCAGAAAAGCTGAATATCATGTATGTCATAGTGCACGTCTACGAGTAATGGACCCTTCCTCTTACTATATATAATTACTTGCATGAAAGCAGTTGATAGCAGTTAAGTATGCAGTTAAAGCTAGCTACTAGTCAGGCAATAAGAAGCATAACTGTAGTGTTTGGACTTAAATACTAACACTTTGTATATATGTTCTTGTTATACTAAAACACTGTTTTGAACCTACCTCTGTGTTTCATGTCTTCCAACCAAATCAGTCACTACAACTTTGCAGCAAAGTTTCACAACAACTCCAAAACAAATTGACAAAGTTTTGCATTAAGATTTGCCACAACAATTTACCATGTATTAAATTGTGAAAGCAGAATGACATTGAAAGCTCTCCAAAAAATTAAATTTCAGCATTAAATCATCCATAAGTTGATATACTATTAAACAAATGGATCATGAGACTCTGGTTCAAATTTCACCATGGACAGTTTGTCAAGGAGGTGACTTTGTGATCATATCAACCTGGAAAGATGATCTCAGTTGGTGGCACCATTGAAAAGTGCTTGAAAGCTACCCCATGTGTTGACTTAAGCTTTGTGAGTGAAACTAGTTGACTGAATCTGTTCAGAATATTATGATGGTTGTGTCACAAGTCATTGGGACTGAGGGTTCGAGCGTACTGGCTTTATTCAGACTGTTGATCACACCAAATTAATTAGTTTTAGTTTCTATAATAATGTTCACTCAGCATGGTTGCAGTATAAACCAAAGGTTGGCTCTGTGGGTATTGAACAATTACTAATGTACCTGAACAGGGACTAGTAGACAAGCACACTTGGATATCGGCATCCAATCATATACATTGAGTTATTTTAAACAATACCAGCCAGAACTGAATTAAAATTTTGTTTACTGGCTCAGTTTTTAATGTTGGCTGCACCGATCTTAATATTACAGTGTTCAGAAAGTAATGTTTTCTACTGTTATGATTTAATACAAGAGTCTCCTAATATAGGTCCTACATTATTTATCATTGACCTTCCCAATGACATCAGTTCCCAACTAGGTATTTATGCTAATGATACCACCATTTACTGCTGTTTTAATAGTAAATTTGATAAAGTAAAAATAGCAGCTACTTGGAAAAATGACCTCCAAATATATATATTTTTTAATTGGTATCACCCCATGCAAAGCAGTAAAGACCCTAAGATACAAAGAGTTACAGGGTGCAGGAGTATTAGGAACAAAAACATTAATAATGAGCATTTAAACTTTTGAAGATTAAAATTGGCTAGAAAGCATGGAGCCGGAAGGGAGTTTCACAAGCAAAAAGTGCAAGAAAAAAAAACTTATGGTTATATCTTACCCAGCTCAACTGTAAACAGATGAGATTTCAACGTAAGTGTAGTACTATGCTTAAATTCTAAAAAGTCTAGGTACCATAGTGAAGAGCTCATCTGAACAATTTATCATGAATTTATAGAAAAGGCAAAGAGAGGCAACCTTACTGCATTGAGGAAAGAGACTGAAGCTGAACTGCCAGATCAGGACCAAAAATATTGCTGATTCTTTGGATTCTAGAGAGAAAAATTGTCTTGCACAATATAGTGAACCCACTTTCTTAGCAAATGATCTAGTAATGGTTTCAATATAGACTTTCCATTTCATGTTAGCTCGAGAAGATACGAGTCACTTTCCTGGAGGTTAGCATCAGCCGTGCTAATGGAAAGCAATGAAGGATCTCTCAGATGATTAATGAAGATTACTTTTGGAAACATGAAAATTAAAAGGCCATCTTTTGCCTCAGCAATGGACTTGAGATTGTTTTGTACATTGGCTACTATTTGGACCATGTTGGACTGATCATCTTTACTATCCATGTTGAGTTGTTAACTGGAGTAAGGGAATAGCTTGTAAATTTTAATGCCCCTAAATCAAAACTTCCATCTTTTAATCACCATAGACAGCCTCTTTTGCCTTCCATCAATATGATTAATGTTATATATACAAGTTAGCCCAAAAGTAGGTGGACAGTAAATGATAACATTTATTTTGGGATTACATATACAATTATATTTACTTGTACAATTATTACATTGACAAGTAAATTTTGTGTACAATACCATCATTATAATACAACTGATACACAAACCTATTCCACTTACTTTTGGACCATCATATATATATATATATATATATATATATATAGCTAGCATAATGATGATCCACGTATACTGTCTTAATATGTGTAGGAAAAACTTCTAAAAAGTTGTAAGTTTAAAAATGTATTTTTTTTGACAGTATTTATTTATTTCTATTATTATATACATATATATTTGATATTTCAGATCGGCCTTGGTCTTTCATCAGAAACAAATGATTTTAAAATTTTTAAAAATTTTTAAATCATTTGTTTCCAGTCCGAAATATCAAATATATATGTATATAATAATAGAAATAAATAAATACTGTCAAAAAAATACATTTTTAAACTTACAACTTTTTAGAAGTTTTTCCTATAATATATATATATATATATATATATATATATATATATACTTCCTGTAAACAAATTCTACAACTTCTGCTCTGGTCTACTAAAGATTTTGTAGAAGAATTTTTAACCTCCAGTCAGTTAAGTGCCATACATGATACATGCTTAGGCAATGATGTCTATTTTGATTTGTGACTGGTTAGGCAGATTTTCCTGTAGTAGGCTACCATTTCTTTTCTGCAGTAGACTGGTTACCAAACAAGGCTCAGGATTTCCTGCTATTTAGCCCATAGTTGGATGAGAGAGAAATGAGGGTTATTTGTGCATAAATGAATGTAACAATCTCTTATTCCAAGCCAATATCCATTGCACAGCAACACACATCATTAACTTGTTTCAAATAATTGAATAAAAAGGTTTCTGATTTATTTAAAAATGAACCCCCCCCCAATATGCAACAAATGCCAATTCCCCTCACAATATAATGTGAACGTATTGTTATGGTACCCTATCTATATGAATGGACTCTTCCTTTGTCAATAAATAATAACCTGCATGACAGTCAAGAATACAGTTCAGACGTACACTTCTATTTGCTGACTACTAACACTCGTACTTGTGTATATGTTCTGTAATTCTTATACACTGTTTGAACCTATCTTCTTGTTTCCGTGTGTTTATTTCTGACCCAAACCAGTCACAACTTGGCAAGGAAGATTCTCCACAACACTTATAGACTGAAAAGAATTTAGCCAAACTTCATTAAAACATTATCAAATACAGAACATTTTGACACCACAGGATTCAACATTTGAATCTTTCTAAAAGAAACGCGTCTTTATTTTAAAATTTAACAAAAAATGAGACTCAATCACTCACAAAATACAAATAAAAAACCATCTACTTACTTTGTGTTTTGAGCAGGACAAAATGCAAATACAACCGAATTAGATTGGCCCTAAATTACCCACTCGGGGTTAATGCACAAGCCAGACAAACTTTCTCTTCACATTACTTAGATTCAGAGTAATGTTGTTATCACTACATTTCAGCCACTGTACTCTCCATTCTTCATCAAGCATCTGTTGATCTAGCTAACCTTCAGGGAATTTTAAACTCAACTCTTTAATCTAGATAAGGGATAGATTGTTCCATTGTCCATGTCTGATCCAAGTTTTTTTTGAGAGCAACACAGAACTTAGCATTTTAAAACTCCCTAAAAGAAATATACCTTTTATATTAAAATTTAAATAAAAGAAAAAAAAAGAACCAATCTCTCACAATGATACAAACAGCAAAACTATCACCCAGTTTTGACTTTCTAACAATACAAAATGCAAATAAAGCCAACTTAGATTGGCTCTGAATAACCCATTAGCAGCTGAAGGGTCATTAAATATATGTAGCAGAATTTGATGTGGGAGATAAAATTCAGTCCAGCTGTCAGCTGTCTCAAAAACTCATCCTTCAGAAATCTTTTATAGAGCCTAATCTGCAGATCTCAATGTGAATCTCATTCAAAATTTACATATCCTTTGAGACTCACGCTGACAAAATTTTATTGAGGTTATGCATGTCCCCTTTTTTCTTTTTTTTTTTTTTTTTTGACAGGCCAATAAGTGGATCATTGTTTACTCAGGTAAGCATTTCTTGTATTTTTTTATCTAGATGATTTTACACCTTTTCCTTCTTCCTTGGAGGACGATCTACTTGATGCAGGTTCTTTAATGATCTTTATTTATGCATTCACAACAAATGAAAAAAATAAAAATGTTAATGATTTTATCTTTTATGTCTTTCAGTGTAGCAATTCTCAAATACTTGACCCTAAAGTATAAACTTGAAGATCATTGGTATCCAAGTGATTTTCAGCAACAGATCCGAGTAGATGAATATCTTCACTGGCAACATTCCAACACCAGACTTAATGCAGCAATGATATTCCGTACCATTGTAAGAATTCTTCTAATCTCTGAGAAATTCTCATATTGTTAAAGAAACTCTTTGAAAAATTTCTAAGAACCAGATGTATTGTATGTATCATATTTTAATTTTAAATGCAACATCAATTGTCATCTTCTATCTCCATGACTCCCACCTCTCTCTTACCCATTCTACAACATCAACTATACTCTTTTCTTTACTGTCATCCATTGTAACCCCCTGCACACCAGTGGCAGTACTGCCTTACTTGGATTGAAATGATTATAAAAATTTTAAATTGTGCATGTCCCTCCCTTTGTTATTTAGCATGACTGTTATATCCTGGCAATACCTCATAAATAATGAATTATTCCACATTTTGAGCATGTGGAAAGAGAAAAAGGCATTGCATTCAGTGAAAAAATGAAAGAAGGGAACACAGAAGTGGGGAGAGAGAAAATCAGATTAAGCTAAGAACAGATATTACACTTTGATTGCAGCCAAAAGGCCAAAATGTGAGGACAACCATTATAAACACTATTTACATTATTCAGACTACTGTCCTCATCTTTACTGCCATGTTTACAATTTTTCAGCTGTTGTACACTCTGGCCTTCCTCAGATGCTAGGAATTTCAAACCGAACCCTTTATTATGATCACTGGGGTTTATCATTCTCATTCCATGCGCAATACCACTTCTGGTAGCCATGTTGTTATCTCCCTTTAATTTAACTCTTCTAAATTATTTGTTCACCACTGCTGTAGCCTGGTACTGAACTTGCAACTCTTTGGAACAAGTCACTAGAACTAACCAACATTTAGATCCACTGGGCCATGTGTCCTCAAAGAAAAAAGTGTAAATATTACCTCCTCTCAGAAGTATAAACAAACCATTATAAAATTGTCATTTTACCTTAAGATTTAAAAAAATTTAAGTTTTTTTTTTTTTTTTTTTTTTTTTTTTTTTTTTTTTAACCATTAAATTTTCAGTTTTTTCTAGTATATATTATTACTTAGGATGTGCATTGTGGTGCAGTGGATATCTGCTCAAAAGTAGGAGTCACAGTCTAGCTGATTTGTTGCATTCACTTACTCACAAATACCTTTGCAAAAGGTATTAATCTGTCATTTCTCCCTCAAGCTATGAGTTTAATTGCTGACAGATTGGATTCTGTAGCCTTGGTTGGCAACCAGTCTACTTTCAGAAAGATTACTTAACAGAAATGAAGCTCTGCCACAGCTCATAGTGTGGTGGGGTGGGCTGTGACTGGCTGGTCACATTCAATGTTACAAAAATCAGACTAGTGCCATTCCTTCATCTCTGAATTTTCACCAATCAGTGGGTATTCTCTCAAGGAGGCCCCTTTGCCTTGAACAATTATTGCCCTCTTCTCAAGTGTTCTCCCACCCTGTTGGCGGGGCATCAGAATACGCCAACTGCCCCCCTGCAGAGAGTAAAAGTCTCTCAATGGGGCCACCTGTTGGCCGTGGGTAGTGACCCGTGTCGTTTGGGGACGGGATTCTGGTGATTGAGCAGGCCATGGCCCGGGTGCAAAGAGGTCATGGTTCTGCAACACATCACTTCGGCTAGCCTTACCTGGGCTAGACGGGCGGTCGGAGAGGCCCGATCCGATCAACCGGCTGGTCAGGTCAAGCCCTAACATCTACTCCCAAACATACCCTCCAAAAACATTTTCTACCAAGACTGATATATCCTACCATACATATTTCCCCCCACAAAAAAAAACTACCAGACCATGGAAAGTTATATATAAGAAAACTACCACCAGCTTTCTATGAATAGATGCTAGAAGGCGCTGGCTAAGGGTCAATCAGCGGTGCAAGATACATAGGCCCAGACATGGCTGCAAGCCATCCAGCTGTGCACCTACATCATGGGGCGGTGCACAGAGGGAGGAGACAGGTGCTCCGGGTCTCTCGCACGATCGAGTATATTGGAGGGGAAGTTCCTGATCAGTCAGGAAGTTCCTGATTCGTGAGCTCCAACCTGGTTTGGTGGGTGGGGATAACCCTCCAATGAATAATATATTATATAGTATGTCTAATAAATATTCCAAACACCCCCATATAGAATCTCCATCAGACTCATAAAGTGAGTTTATTATTACAAAAAATTTTCCTCAGTTTATTGTTTTGGAGTTGTTAGAAGAAAAACAATTAACAAAGATATCCCCATTTGTTATTGAAAAAGTACTTTTTGGTGCTATAGTACCAAAGATGGTGAAGAAACTTAAAAATGGTATGCTACTTATCCAAGTAGAGAAAAAAATCATATTCTGATACACTTTTAAAAATGAAAACCTTTTCAGAAACAAAGATAAAAGCATATCCACACAACACACTGAACAAATCTAGAGGGGTAGTCAGAAGCACTGAGCTTTCACTCTGCACTATCGAAGAAATTAAGACTCAGCTAAAAACACAAGGTGTGATAGACGTACAACGCATTCAAATTAGAAAAGGAACAGATATCATCGAAACAAACACACATATATTCACTTTCAACCTCCCCAAAGTCCCGAAGGAGTTAAAAATAGGATTTACAATTGAAAAGGTCAACCAGTACATCCCAAACCCTCTATGGTGCTTCAATTGTCAACTTTTTGGACACCATAAAGACAGGTGCACGAGACTTCCAACATGCAGAAGATGTGGAGAAAGAGACTCTGACCACCATGGGCAAGAATGTAACAAAAAAGCAAAATGTGTTGTCTTGAAGATCACCCATCAGACTCCAAACAATGTATAATCTGGAAAAAAGAAAGATCAACACTATCAAGTTTACACGTAATATATCCTTCTCTGAAGCTGGAAAGATAGTCGAAACAACTGGCTTATTCCCCACTAAATTATATGCTATGGTTAGTAAAGCAAAACCAAACAACTTTGAAAAACAAGAATGCCATTCTTGCAAACTCCTACTCAGTAAATTATCAAAACTTACACCAGAAACACTCCCCACTTTCTTGAAAGAAATTAATCCACTCACTGAATCTGACAATAACACTGAACCTTCAGGCATGGAAAAACCATCAACATCAAATACCTCGATGGCGGAACAAAAACCTCTTCTCCAGAGGGGAACTATCCAAAAAAAGTCAACTTTATGGAAGGAATCTAAGTCCCCTCCTCCAAAGAAAGTCACTACTACTCAGGAGCAGACTGTACAGAAATCTTCTTCTAAACAAAGAACTGTAGTGGAGAAAAACACCAAAAAAAAATACCGATGCACATCTGTAGATTCAGAAGACATGGAAACGGAGAGTATCCCTCCTGTAGAAAACAACCATTTCAATACTCATAAAGATAAACAGAAATCAAATACATAAAATTTAACCATGGCCAGCAAAATAATTCAATGGAATTGCAGAGGTATAAAAGCCAATCTGAATGAACTTCTACTCATATCCAGTCTGTCCTTTAATAATATGTCTACAAGAAACTTTTTTAAAACCGTCTGAAAGCATTAAACTCTGCAACTTCTCTGAATACAACCACATTGTAAATAACCCAAGTAGAGCTTTCGGAGGAACATCCATTCTTATCAATAACAAAATAGCACAAAGCCAGATAAATTTACAAACTAATTTACAGGCAATTGCCGTTACAACCACTTTACATCGGACTGTCACAGTTTGCTCCATTTATCTACCTCCAAATGACCCTATAGACGAAACAGAAATAGAAAATCTTATTAACCAACTCCCTTGTCCCTTCCTACTATTAGGTGACTTTAACAGTCACAACACTAGCTGGGGATGCTCAGACACAAACAGAAGAGGAATCATAATAGAAAATGTTATCAACAATAACAACCTATGTATATATAATAATAAGAAACCAACTTTTATTCACTCTGCTACAAACACATTCTCAGCAATTGATCTTTTTATAAGTGATCCAAGTATCTTTATGGATTATGACTGGACTGTTCATGAGTGACCACTTCCCAATAACATTAGAACATACTGGCCCTGAAATAATATCAAAAATACCTCACTGGAACCTTAAAAAAGCCAACTGGAATAAATTCAAACAATTATGCAAATATAAACTCCTACCTGGAAAACATGAGAAAGACCCAATCACTCATTTTACAGATACTATTATTTCTATAGCTGAGGAATGTATCCCTAAAACAACTTCAACTAAATATAACTGGCCTTGGTTTAATGACGATTGTAAAAAGGCTATCAGGCTACGACATGCTGCATTAAGAAAATTCAACCACCAACCCACTGCTCAGAATTTAAACCATTTTTAAAATTACAGGGCTAAAGCATGCCGAATAATAAAAGCCAAACGGGAGTCATGGAAGAGCTTTGTTTCCAAAATTAATAACACCACCAAAAGTAAAACCATATGGAATATGGTATGGAAAATTTCAGGAAAAAACATCAGTCCCACCCTCAAGCACCTCTGTATAAATAACAAAATAACCCCAAAAAAAGACATGGCCAACCTGCTTGCAGATTCTCTTGCAAATAACTCGTCATCCAAAAATCACAGTAAAAAATTCCAGACTATTAAACAGGAATCAGAAAAAATCAAGCTGAACTTTAAAAGTAATAATGAAGAAGAGTATAATAAAACATTTTCTTTTAATGAACTGAAGGATTCATTAAAGAAGGCCAATAACACAGCTGAGGGACCAGACGAGATATTGTATGAGTTCTTAAAACTTCAATCATTGAAGTATTTACTATCTATTTTTAACGACATCTGGATCAGTGGTAATATACCTGCCATATGGAAACAAGCCATAGTCATTCCTGTAGTAAAACCAGGAAAAGATGCATCTGACCCCTCCAATTACCGCCCCATGGCACTAACAAGCTGTGTATGTAAGACTCTTGAAAGAATGGTTAATAACAGATTAGTTTGGTTTTTTGAAATCAATAAAACAATAACCAATCTTCAATGCGGTTTCCGAAAACAGCGGAGTACTATGGATCATTTAATAAGACTGGAAACTTTTATTAGGAATGCCTTTATCTAAAAAAAACATATTACTGCTATTTTCTTTGACTTGGAAAAGGCATACGATACCACGTGGAGATATGGTATCATGAAAAATCTCAAAGAAGCTGGACTGATGGGAAGATAACCTATTTTCATCAATAACTTTTTAAACAACAGATTATTTAATGTCCGTGTAGGAGCATGCCTCTCAAACCCCAAGGAACAGGAAATGGGAGTCCCACAGGGGAGTATTTTATCTGTAACATTATTTAACTTAAAAATCAATGATATTGTTGGATGTATAAATCCAGGTGTGGATTGCTCACTGTATGTCGATGATTTTTTTAATCTGCTACAGCTCAAGGTATATCCACATAATTGAGCGGCAGCTTCAACAA
Organism: Ascarosepion bandense; assembly: GCA_037127315.1. Lineage (NCBI taxonomy): Eukaryota > Metazoa > Mollusca > Cephalopoda > Sepiida > Sepiidae > Ascarosepion > Ascarosepion bandense. The sequence continues at coordinate 1,116,794 of JBBBDQ010002291.1, forward strand.
TGCATTGACAAAATAAAAAAAATGGTCAACCAAGAATGGATTTAAGTTCTTCGCTAACAAAACAAAATGCATGCACTTTTGCCAGCTTAGAAAATTACATCCAGATCCTCTGTTGAAACTGGACGAGACTCAGATTCCCGTTGTAGACCAACATAAATTTTTAGGACTAATACTGGATAAAAAGCTCACCTTTATTCCACACATCAAACACTTAAAAAACAAATGTAACAAAGCTATCCAGCTGATGTGAGTTATTGCCCACACAGATTGGAGAGCTGATAGACAAACCTTACTGAAGTTATATAGATCATTAGTGTGATCGAAATTGGACTATGGCTGCTACATATATGGCGCCACCAGAATGTCATATACAAAGTCATTAGACAATGTTCATCATCAGGGGCTTAGACTGGCCGTGGGAGCCTTTCGAACTTCTCCCATTGATAGTCTATATGCAGAAGCCAATGAACCGCCATTATCAATTCGCCGCAACAAACTAGCTTTACAATATTTGACCAAAATCCTCTCTTGCCCATCCAATCCTGCCTACAACTGTATTGTAAACCCATTATATCACCCTCTCTATGATAAGAAAAAGGAAACAATTAAAATATTTGGCCTAAGGATAAAAGAAATCATCAGAGAATCCAATATAAACCTGGAACGAATCCATGAATCACTCATTTCAGAAATCCCTCCATGCGAAA
>JBBBDQ010002291.1:1122500-1207500 GCA_037127315.1 Ascarosepion bandense
ACAGACTCCGAAACGGCTGAATCGATTTTCTTGAAGATTTACACAGTTGTACTATGAGTCTGCAAGTGTTCTTAGCTAGGTTTTGTGTCGAGGTACACCCAATAAAAATCAATAATCGAAAAAATTGGGTTATAGAAGGAGTGGTCCGATTTTAATAAAATTTCATACACTCATAGACAAAGACATAAGAAATGATATTCAGAAGTTTCAAGGTTGCAGTTCTTACAATAGTGCAGAAAATCGATTTTATATATATATATAAGGCAAGATGTTTGTGTGTGTGTCTGTTTATCTGTCTGTATGTCATTTATGCAAATTCACAATTTTTATCCGATTCTCACCAAACTTCACACCAATATTCTTTAGTCTGAGCTCCAGGACCATGGATTAGTTTTAAAGCTTTCATTACACCTGAGCAACGCCAGGCTATACTGCTAGTGTATATATATATATATATATATATATATATATATATACCATTTAATTAAAACAAATATCTACTCCAATACAAATATTGATTAAAAAGAAAAAAAATTCAAACAAATTAAATATATATTTGATGATTTAGTGTTAAAGAATAAAATCTCATGATAAAAACCATTTTAATTCCATTAACAAGATTTTATATTGCAAAATGAAATTGATTATGAAATATATTTTTAAACCTTTAACTGTTATTAAAAATTATTTTTTTTATTTTTTTAAAGCAAAATAAATTTGATACTGAATTTAATTTTATTTTATTTTTTTAATTTCAACATTTTCCTTTTTGCTCTTCATTGACATTGTTTGAATTGTGGCCGTCATCTTTATTGCTATATTCGCAACGTTTCAGCTGTTGTACACTCCGACCCTCTTTAGGTGATAGGAATTTTGAACTGAACCCATTATTTCAATTACCGAGATAGATTGTTCCCATAAGTCCTGCTGCTTCAGATGTCTTAGTTATCTCCCTTCAACTCTGTAAGTTTTTGTTCACCATTGCTGTATTGAACTCACAATTCTTTGGATCAAGTCACTAAATCTAACCAACACTTTTATCCCCTGGGCCGTGTGTCCTTGAGAATGCATGTCCCAAGATTATGGCAATAAAGAGGAGGACCACAGTCCAAACATCTCAGAAATGTAGACAAGTATTCATATCGTTATAATCAATTAGCATGATTTGGGTTTTCTTTATTTATATATATATATATATATATATAGGAAAATATTTAAATTTGAGTTAATATTTAGTTTTGAACCAATTTTTGAGGTTTTTTTTTTTTTTTTTTTTTTTTTCCACTGTTAATTTCATCTACTACCCTGCACATTCAAGAAAACATAGGATTCAAAATACAACTATCCTCTAAAAATAACATTTGAAGTAATAAAAATATCAGATGATACTGTCCAACTATTCATTTTGCATCTGAAAAGGTTAGAGAATGGACCAGTCAAAACATTCTATTCAACAGACAAACAATGAAACAATAAAAATCTTGATCTGAATAACCTTTTTATTTGTAGGATCTTAATCTAATCACACATATTCGGAGGAGAATATCTTAAAATTTCAAAATATTTTCTGTCTTTAAATAACCTGCAAAGGGTTGGTAAAAAGCAGAAAATGAATCAATCAATCAGACAGTATATGCAAATAGAAAAACACTGAAATTGTTACGGGTATTTCTAGTTATTATTTTATTTCTTTTGATTTTTGATGTCTACTCATTTCTTTTGAGATCCCAACCAGCGATCTAAGGTAAGAGATAGCATCATGACATTTTCCCCTGAGTATTGTTTTACAAAAAAACAAAGATCACATACATGTAAAGCTCTTTGTAAGGCATGAGCTGTACTTATTAGTATAATTATTTTGTATTTCTTTAAGGCATGGGCTACTAAGAATTCCTTCATTGAGTCTCCTGGAACCTTTTCCAATCAATCCAAAGGCTCCAACTATGACTGCAATTATTGATGACCTTATGTGCCACCTTTTTAAGATTTCCATTTCAAGATTCTTGTTATTTTGATAGTTTTTATTTTTTTTAATTTTTTTTTTTTTTTTAAAAACTTTAAAGATACATTACATTCTGCAGGGACTTTTATATCAACAAGAAAGCACGTTCTGTTCTTGTCTATGATCATGATGTCTGGGCGGCTAGCTTTGATTGTTTTGTCTATGTCTATTGTAAAGTCTCATAAAATTTTCATTATTATTATTACTACTACTATTATTAATAATAATAATTTAAGAATTAGTGACGAGGAGAACAACTTATGCAGAACAATGGCACAAGAATTTGTAAATGAAAGCAAGAAAACAGAGATTTCGAGATCCTTGTACTTTGAGTTTTTTGAAGATCTTTTCAGATACATTACAGTCTACAGAGGACTGTCAATAAGGAAGCATATTTTGTTTTTTCTTGTCTCTGATCACGATCTCTGGGCTTTGATTTGTTCTATCAATATTGTGAAGTCCCATAAAATTGTTACAAGTCCTACCTCCGTAACCGAGTCTGGGTGGTGTTCATACCAATATCTTGCAGTTTCCTTTCCACAAAAGTTGCAGATTTTCTAATGCAGATATTGACGCACTCTTCTTCTTCTTCTAATTATTATTATTATTATTATTACTACTACTACATCCGTTTTAAGGCACAGGTATGGTATTTGGTCGTGTTTGTCAGTGGTCACGATATCTCAAGACCCATTGAATTGATTTGGATAGAACTTCCAAATATGATTGGCCTTGCTACTGGCATGGATTGATTAGATTTTTGGTTTCGATCCAGTGTGGAATAAAATTTCTGGATTATTTCTCCGATTTTTTTTTTTTTTTTTTTTTTTTTTTTTTTTTTTTTTTTTTTTTTTTTTACTAATATTCTTTCGTACGTTTCACATGCCAAATGCTGAATTACCTCCCTTAGATTTCTTTACGTCATTATGTTTCTGAACGCACTATTTTTTTTTTTTTTTTTTTTTTTTTTTTCACACGAAAATATTATCATTTCTAATATAATTTTAAGATTTATTATCCAAAAACAAAAAAAGATAAAACACATCAAAAAATTAGTCAACATACAACTTTGACGTATTAAAAGTAAAAACACACTCTTCCACAATTTTTGAAGGCTAATTATTATTATTATTTTTTTTTTTTTTTTTTTTTTTTTTTTTTTTTTTTTTTTTCGTATTTTCACTCTTGAGGGCGGTTCATTGCAGTTATTCTTATTTTAAAATCATCTCTTGCTAATCGCTGTGATGATGTTAGTCTTGCCTTGGCAGAGTTGTGTTGTCTTTGACTGCTTTTGTATTTTAATTAGTTTTGTATAAAAATTTTATTTTTCAAACGCATTCTTTTCGATAAATTCTTATAATATAAAAATAAAAATAAAGCGGCAAAAGGTTGAATCAGGAACATCTCACTAGATTGGATGCCAAAATTTGAATTTAATGCTGACCATTTCTGTATCTTTCATGTTTCAATGTAAACTGTAACCTGCATTCAATGTTATTTTTTCTTCATATCCTCCCACTTTATTAAATATTTATTAAACAAAAGCAAGAAAAAACGAGAGGTCAATTTCATTGCAGTTGTAGAGGATTTTGGGTCCTCTAACGATTTATATTATGATTCGACCAACAAGAAATAAACAACTCCAATTCGTAACCAACAAATTAATATATATTGAACAAACAACAATAATACATATAATGACAGTATATACACAGCAAGAGAAAGTAAAAAAGGAAAGAGTTATTCCCCTTTGTCTGTTCATAGAAACAAAATAAGATGTATGAAGTTTTTTCTCTAGCTTTGTAACAATTGTTAAGATTATCGTCAAGAGTTCAAAGTTCAAATCCTTGATGAAATTATTCAGACAGAAAACAAGGTTCTGTGTCTGTGTATGCGTTTAGGCAAGAAAGTCAGACAGAAGATAAAGTTATGTGTCTGTGTGTGCGTTGAGTAGAGAGAGAGAGACTTACATGCGATGTAGTAGTCTTAGGCAGTCTGTGGATTTCTACTGACAAAGGTTGGGAAAATCGTGAATTTATGTGTAGAAGATGGCTCGACAAGATCGCGCGGGAAAAATTTTCTTTATACAAGAAAAATCTGTGATTGGCTTAAAAATAAACCAATCAACAAAACACACGTGAAAGTTGCTTCTTAGGTAAAAGGTTAAAGCGACTGCGATTGCTAAATTGCCCTATACAATAACAGTAGTTATTTATAAGCCAATCGCAGACGAGTAAAGTATATGGGTCGAATGTGGGTAAGAAAAGCATATAGCAACCGCTATACAGTTGTTTTGATTTGAATAATCATCTTTTACTAATCGCTAAGATGATGTCGGTATTTCTTTATCGGAGGTTTGCGCTCTTTGACTGTTGTTGTTGTTGTTATTATTATGTCATTTTTCATCATATTTCGATTTCTGCTATGGTCTCACTACCAACCAAGTCTGCGGGAAGACCTAAGGCAAGTCGTGGCGTGTTGTTATGGCTCCATTTCATGTTTTTTCTATCGTCCCCATCATCCCTAGCGTTACATAGACAAAGTTTTCCTTAGTGTGTGGGCTGTACTTAATAAGACAATTTTTTGTATATCTCTTAAGCTGGTGTTTCCAGGGATTCTTTCAATGTGTTGTTTTGTTCCATTATCATTCCAAGTGCACCTACTATCACTGGCACAACTCTTGTTTTTAATTTCCACATTTTTTTCTTTTTTAAATTTCCAGGTCTTTATATTTTGACAGTTTTTCAAATTCATTGGTTGCTATGTTACAATCCGCTGGACAAGCCATATCAATTAATAGACAAATTTTTCTTTCTGGTTTTTAACAATAATGTCCTGTCTATTTGCTTCAATTTTTCTGTCTGTGTAGATGGTGTAATCCCATAGAATGGTGACATCTTCTATTTCTGTAACCCGTGCTGGGTGACGTTCATACCAGTGTTTGTTTACAGATTTTCCATAATGTTTGCACATTGTCCAATGTAAATATTGGACATAAATATAAAAATCGTGGCGATTTTTATATTCATTTGAGGCAAGTACAGAACAGCCTGAGATTAGATGGTCTATTGTTTCTTGGTGTTTATCACAAAACATTATTATTATTTATTATTATTAATGCTTGACTTTTGGGGCAAAGATTTGGAGGGGTTCAAAGATTGTTGCAGGTCATTTCATGGCAGTGCATAATTTACGTGAAGAACAAGTTTCTGTATCGGTTGCAGACGAAGGTCTGGCCACCTGGGGAAGATTTAGTTTTACACCATTACCTTTGGTCTGCTCTATTACACTTTCCCTTGTTCCAGGAAAGAAGGTTGCGTGGTAGAACTGGTTGTCATGTCTCTTTGTTAGTAGCCCCTCATGTCCGCGGTTAGTAGTGTATTTCACAGGAGATGTTATTCATCTTTTATGGAGCACTGGCATTATTTGTCTGACATTGTTTTTTTTTTGTTTTGTTTTTTTTTTCTGCTAAGAAAGTAATTTTCCAAGAAGAGATTTTAGAAGACAACCATATTCTGTTATTTCTGGTCTTAAGGCAAAGTCACAATAAAGTTAATTACAAATGTCAAATTTGAAAATGTAATATTATTGATATTTTTTAATCTTACATACTTAAAACATTTTTTAACTTTTTAAACATTTTTTAAAACCTTTTATGAGATTTTGTGGAATTAAGTTCAAATAAACGGATACAAAATTCCTGATTTATATAATTTTTCTTTACTTAAAATATATATATATATATATATATCCGTTTGTTTATTATTGAAGAAAAATGTTTTTGTAATCCACCTCAAAAAAATGTATGTTTTCGTACGCAAAACAGGCAAGTTCGATAACGCTGTAAAAGTCGGGTTTCGATTTGACACTGCATCGATATTATAAACAGGATCCCCTTCTAAATAGATAACAAATCAATACTTTCAAGTCTGTGGTAGCCTAAGAAAAATCTAAAGAATATTAATCTATAAAATTATTTCTCCATAAAATGTTTTCTATTTTTATGAGTGGGCCGCTCTGTTTAAAAAGTGCCACTTTTATAATATCTTGATCCTCTTTTGAGGTTATATCTTTCTCAAGGCCCATGACTAAAATTATGAAAATATGACTAAAATTAGAAAAAAAAGTCAATAACTACACTTCCATGTCTATTTATTTACTATGTGGTAAGCAATCGTCAAGCAGTGTGATAAAATCTCACATCATCGGATATGTTACTGTAAATCTATATCAGAAAAAAGATTAACTAATTCTTTGTCCATTACACACTTTCTGTGTATGTAATGAATACCACTGATTTGAAGTGGAGAAACTACATCGAATCAATAGCTGCATCTACTACAAGAATTGTCAGTGTGTTGCGTCAGACAATTTTTCTTGTCAGAGTCCATTTTGCACATTTACAGATCTACCATTCGTTCATGCATTTAATGTCTGTTGCTCCTACTATTCATCTCGAGGTTCTTGATAAAGACAAAAGAAGGATCTGCAATGCTATCGATCGTGACCATTACATGGCCTCCCTCTCCAAATATTTCATGGTATCTGCTCTAATAATATTTTCCCTTAGTGCCCCAACTATATGAATTTAAGTGTGCTACCAGATTGGCATCTAGTTTCTACCGTTTTACTGTCGAAATATTCTAGCTATTTTGACAGTAAAACAGTATATCCTAGATGCCAATCAAAATATTTGTAGAGATTGAATAAAAATACGAAATTAAATAAAAAACACTAAATAAAATAAAAACTACAAAATAAAATAAAAGTACAAAATAAAATAAACATAAAAACCTCCCATGAGTCCTCTGACAGGAAAGACAATTTACGCATGTGCAAAAAGAGAGGCTTCCTGGCGCCAAAAATAAACTCTAGCTCTTTTTCTGTTAGACTTTGACTGGTAAAGACGTGCCGACTGTTCGGGAAGGAATTTCCCCAACAAAAGGTCGTTGGAATCAAACAATTCAGTGTCCAAACTGTCCCTTTAGTGTCTCTGTATCTTTCCTTTTCTCTTTGCCTATCTATTTCAGTGACGAAAGCTATTATTTATTATAGGTCCATCGATGAATGTTGGAAATATATTGATAGGGTCTGTAACAAAGGTGGAATATTTCAGGAGAATAGAAACTACAATGAAATTGTTGCTAACAGTTCGAATGATACAGCTAAAGAATATTGAACACATATTGAGGAACGAAGGCTTCGAAAAATTAATACTTAATACATGACACACTGAAATCAAAAGTAACAGTAAAAAGATGTTTTTTGGCAAGTACAAGCAAAACAAAAGAATATGTAATTTTATCTGTTCTGTCCTGGCATCTTGGCTTCAGTCGCTTTCCTACTGCCGTAACGTAACATTATAGTGGCGCGGCGGTTTAGAGGGCAAAAATGAACAGTTGATTTACCCCCGCCAAGAAGATTAACTGTAATATATTTCTGTGGCCCAAAGAAATATGATTTCGGTCAAAGGCAGAAATATAATGTATTTCTGTGATCCGACAAAAATGTGTTTGGCATCAGAAACAATGACAAACAAAAGTGTGTTTGTGTCAGGGCAGCCGTTTTCAAGAAAATATAAGCAATGACAGACAGAATGTGATGACGTCAAAGGCAGCTGACTAATAGGCAATAATGATCAATATATCTGTCCATCCATAGATGGCGCAGTTAAGCGAAATTCGAGGAATTGCAGCTTTTATAAGAGCGGGGTTTTTTTTTTCGGGCAAAATGCAGAACACCGTGAGACTCAGACAACACAGAGAAGAAAAGAAGGCAACTTTCAACAACTTCCTCGCATAGCGTTATTTCCTCTGACTACTACTCTACACACAACCGTCACCAAAGAAAATAAAATATAAAATTCTGTTTTTATATATTCGTTGTTCTGTGTTTGTCGTTTATCCGTCAATACGATAGTTGTTCCACCATCAGCAGTAGAAGCAGTATATACCTTACACGATTTGGTATATAACATAATGAAGGCTAATAATGACGAAGAAACACACAGTTAATTCTAACTAAACAAGATTAAGCATTTCTTCACGAATTTACATGCTTGAAGTAGTGTCAGTAGCTTGTTTCAGGTAAATAAATCAGAATTCTTAAAGTGAATAATTTTAACATTTTGTCATGAAGTGAAAACGTTCATACAACAGATTAAATAATCTGACACAAAATAATATTCAAAATATGTTTAAACCAAAGACAAGACAGTCTGTTACTGAAGGGACTTATGTTTTTTGGATTGTTGAGAAAAATGTATTTGAAGCTCCGATGATATAATTGGTAACTAATTTTAGTTTCAACTAATATAATTGACAATTACTTCAACACTAGTGGCAAAGAACTAAAACGAAACCGTTCATATGACTTCAGACACTCTTCTCTTATTAGTTTATTTTTTTTACCACATTTTAAATCAAAAATAATTTTGCTTGTTCTTGCGAATATACTTATTTTTTGTTCTTGGCTGACAGGTGAATTTCTGGGAATGCAAGGTTCCTATTGATCCAAAACATGTTCACATAGGCTCGCCAATTTCTTTCCTTCTTCTTCCTCAGTCCTCAGAATTTTAAAGGATTGAGTAAAGGGAGTTATTATAATTTTGCATTCCCTACAGCTTCGCTGTGATTCTTCTATAAATATTTTCATGACAATTGTTCTAACAAGCTTTCCTGTTTTGGTTCCTCGACCATAGGAATATAAACATCGTTGAAATATATCACTGTAACCGTAAGTAATGTTCTAATAGTTTCTTCTGTCACACTTTTCGTCTGTGGAAACCTCTTTATGGCTTTTTACTTTCCTGTTAATTACGATCTTCAAAAATTCAAATGCAACATCAATCGCTATCATTTGACTTTCAGACTCCTGTTTATTTTATTGGTCTTTCTCTTCGCTAAAGTTTTGTTCTTTTCGTTCACTCTCAGTAACTTCACTAATTCGCTAAAAAAACAGCATAGTATGAAGAAAATGATCTCTAAACTTAATAAAAACGGACTTTTTCCATGAAAATGTTTATGCCATTATTAAGAGGAAAAATCTAAGTATTTCTTAAATATATTTTTATTTTTTTTTTAATCCTTACTACACATTCAAAACTTTGGTAAAAATCTTGTTTTGGTTTTCGTCAGCTGGTAACCAAATCGTTATCAGAGTTTACAATGGATAATATAATATTACGTAAATTTCTTTAATTAATTTAATTTTTTAACTAAACTTTCAGGACTTATTCACAAAAGAATTAAACTTTTTTTAACTTATTATTTTTAGAAAATCTTGGTAAAAATATATTTTTACCTCTGTTACCTCCTCCTCGTAAACTCATGAAATTTTAAGAAATTAAATTTGTAGGGAAAATTTATTTTATTAGTTAAATGCAGGATTCATTTGGTAATGTAAATCATCTATTATTTTTTCAAACAGTTGGCCTTTTTTCCGAAAGTCTGTCCCCAATAGTAAAATAAAAATAATGCAATAGAATTATGACAATATTTAATTAGATAAGCTTTTAATTGCTTTTATAAATAATATATATTAAGGACATTATAGTCTGAAGAAAATATTTTTTATGAATAAGGAAATTTTAAAAGAATTGTGTTCATTTTTTCTTTTTTAATTACAAAAGTTAAAAGATTTACTTTTTTTATATTCTACAAAGCCTTGTCGGGGTTAGGTTATTAAGTTATTGAGTGAAGTCTGTATTTACTAATCGAAAAATTAAAATCTTAATACAAATCGTTGAGCCATCGTATTTTAAGTTTTTATTTTTTTGTGTGTGTATTTGAGGGTTTTTTTTTATTTTAGTATGGTATTTCCTGTCTGTCATAAAAATATTTATCAAAAAATCACAGCGAAAATGCAAATTAATAACTTCCTTTACACAATCATTTCAAATTTCTGAGGACCGAGAAAGAAGAAGGAAAGAAATTCGCGAGTCTATGTGAAATTGATTTGGATCAATATGAACCTTGCATTTACAGAAATTAGCCAGTTAGCCAAAAAGAAAAAATAAATATTAAAAATACAATATTAAAAAGTCATGTGTTTCACGGTTTCTTCTCCTTACAGAAAAAAATTTGGACAGTTATGTCTATTCTGGTCAACCATATTAAGCTGTCATCAATCACTTCACATGTCGTCTGCCTGTCATACATCAATCACTTATCACCTCAACGATTAGAAAATACTTTTATTCTAAATTTCATGCTATGAACAAATAATTCTTGTGTAAATTTGATTAATTTAACTTTAAATTTGCTAATTTTCCAAAAATAACGCGTCACAGATGTATATTTTTTTTTTCAATATTTTTAAAACCGAGAATTAACTTTTGTTTACAAATGTGTCAATCGCTCAAAAATGGCCGAATTTTTTTTTTTAATCTAAAATTTTAGATTCCGATCAATATAATTTCCGTTTAAAATACACCAGAGTAATTTGCTTACTGGAAATATTACATTTAATCCTTTAGCTTTCAAATAAAACTAAAATTAAAGCTTCAAAAAACTGTTTCATTTTTTTAAATAATTGAATTTAAAACCCAGGTATCACAAATGAGTGGTGGTATCTACGGTAATGCCTTGCGTCTTAGTGGCATTATTGCCTTCCATGGGATTAAGATCATTAAAAAAAACTGGAGAGAAGAACGATAAAAACAAACGGTTGCAGAGAGTGATTACATCCGGATGACAGGTGAGACATAGTGATACATATAGAATCATTCATTTCTTTTAATGAAATATAATGAAATGAGTCCGTGGAAAGTCAAATAAAACTGGAAAAATAACGAGAATGTCAACTCGTGAAATGAAATGTTCAAGGGAGAATATATTTTAACGAAGTTATTTTCCTTATGATGAATTTTAAATAGAGTTACTTCCCTTAAAACTAATATTAAAAATTCAAATTTGTACATGATGTATTGTAAACATCATAGCACTCGTCTTAGGGCAATACAATAATCCCTTTTTTAGCTTCAGACATTCAACATATTCACTATTTACAAAAAAGAAAATGATATATAACAATCGTAATCATGAATAATAATTTTGAAAAGTTGAAATTGATGCATGATGGGAATGGCTAGAAGAAACTCTTAGTCCCAGACATGAAAAAGAGTCACCAATTACAAATGGATAATAGTTTTGTTATGTTGAAATTCATGCATGATGGGAAGGGCTAGGAGAAGTTCTTAGTACCAGATATTGAAAATATTCCCTGTTTACAAAATAAAAATGTTGGATAACAATAATATTGTTCATGGATAATAGTTTTGTTAGGTTGAACACTATGAATAATGAAAATAGGCAAGGAGAAACTTTTGGGTTCAGTCATAAAAAAAATGTTCACCATTTACAAAAGTGAAACTGTCAAATAGTAATAATAATGTTGATAGATAATAGTTTTGTTTGTTTAAAATCTATGCTTCATAGAATTCAACTTGAAGCTTTAGACATGAAATATAATTCCCGGTTACTATAGAAATAACTCTTTTCTTACACAATTTATGATCAATGGAAATTGTTTTGTTATGTTGAGATCCATGGATGGTAAGAAATATTTGGTGCCATTTTTTTGGTTCAGATATGAAAACATATTTTATATGCTGTGTATTTTCATGGCATGAGAAATCATGTTCCTTAAAAACTTCTTCTCTTGTATTGCTCTGTATCCTTTGACCTTTTACCAACCCTATTTGTCGTTCATCTGCTATCAATTTAAACAAAGTCATTAAAAATCATTACTTACTTTTTCCCCTTCTCTTGCCTTCCATATGTCTCATGAATGTTAAATTCTCTAGGCCCAATTTTACTTGTTCACCACTGCTGTAGCCTGGTATTAAGGCTACAGCATCAGTGATCCAGTGGATATAGACGTTGGTTAGTTCCTGTGACTTGACCCAAAGAGTTGTGAGTTCAATACCAGGCTACAGCAGTGAACTTGCAGGTTGAGAGGGAGATAACTCATGACTTCTAATCAAGGTATTACTATGCAAGGAATGTGAATTATATACCTCAGTGATTGTAATAAAGTGTTCAGTTTGAAATTCTTAGTACCTGAAGAAGGCCAGTGCGTACAACGTCCGAAACATTGTACAAATGGCAGCAAAGATGAGGACAATAGTCCGATGAATGTAAATACTGTAAATACTACCTCATCTCAGAAATATAGATAAATCACTTTGCTAATTTATGATTTTATTCTCATTTTACTACAGTAACTTTTTTTTTTTCCTAATAATAAACATGATGTCATTACTTACTGGAACTCGGATTTTTAAATAAATATAGAATGTGTATACACAGGAGATGAGAGACAGATTTCAGGTGTCCACATGTTCACATTAGAAGGTAAAAATTTTGATGAGAAAAATTTTCTGGCACAACACAGTGAACCAACTTTCCTTGTAAGTAAATATAGAAATTGATTTGATCGAGTCACTCCACTTAATGTCAGTAGAAAACATGAGGCTAAGAAAGTATAAAGTGTTGTTCTCCCAAAGATTACCATCAGCCATGCTGACAGAAAAGTTTATCTGTGATGATTAAATGAAAGCAGCTTTATTTTGGAGGCATTAATATTTACAAGCCATTTCTTGCCTCTGTTAACCACTGATTGTAAATCATTTTCAAGAGCAGTTGCCACACTTACTTTGTCAGATCTGTTAAATTTGCTACTAATACAGAAGTAAATAATTGTGTCATCTTCATCACATCTCTGTTGCTTCAAATTATTTCTTCATTGTCCAGCATTCACTGACATATAGGAGGACTGATATTACACAACAATTCATCTGTTCCCAAGTAGGCATTTATGCAGATGATGCCACCATTTAAAACTCCTATCTCAATAGGAAATCTACCAAAAATGACAAAGTAAACCTGGCTGCTGTTTTTGAAGTGGACATCCAATCAACCATTTAACTGGGGCAGGAAATGGCTTGTAAATTTTAATGCCTCTAAAACAAAATTGCTCTCCTTTTGCTGATGGCTGGCAGAAAAATTTTTCTATGGTAGTTCCATAGAAAAATTTTTCTGCCAGCCATCAGCATGGTTAATGTAAGTCTTCATGAGAGCAACACATTGTGCTTCCTTGGTCTCACTTTTTCAACTGACCTGTAGTGGAACGAATATATTGGATCTATAGCTGCATTTACTGCTAGGGAGGTTGGGTCTCTGTGTTGAACTAGAAGGTTCCATCTTGAACATTTATAAATCTATCATTCATCTATGCATTGAATATTGTTGCCATATCTGGTCGGGTATTCTTGCTATTCATATTGAGGTTCTTGACAAAATCCAAAGAAGGATCTGCAATATAATCAGTTCTGAACCGGCATCTTGACTTCAGTCACTTTCTCAGACGTGATGTAGCTTCACTCTCTTTTTTCTACAAATATTTTCATGAGAACTGCTCTGATGAGCTTTTTTTCCTGGTGCCTTGTCCACATGAATTTAAGTTTGCTACTAGGTTGGCATTTAAGTCCCACCCTTTTATCATTAAAATAGTTAAATACAACTGCCACTTTTCAAACACTTTCTTTTCTTGGACTTTCTGTGGAACTTCCTGCCATTTACTTGCTTTCCTGATAGATAAAATCTCGAAAGATTTAAACATGGCATCAATTGCCATCTTCTATCTTCTTGAATCAAAATCATCATTTATCCTTTCTGCAATACCCACTGTACCCAGTCTTTTCTCTCACTGTAACCCCCGGTGCACCAGTGGTGATTTTATCTTGCTTCGAATGAAATAATAAAAAAAAAACATTTTCTTTGAATATTTTCTTATTGTTCAATACTTTACATAGTTTTTGGACATCTTCTTTTGCTAATCTTGTGGACCTCTTGATTTCTGTGTTGTTTTTCATTACTTGTTACAACATTAATCAGATACTAATTGTTGTATAGTGTTTTTTTGCAATACTTGATCAGTAGTCAAATTCCAGTCATCTGATGCTTTACTCTACACTTTATTTATCCTATAACCAACATATGCAAATAGGTAAAATAGGTAAAAATAGGTAAAATAGGTAAAAATAGGTAAAATCCTATTTGCTAGTCCCACTCAGTTATGTGCCATGAGAGATACACACTTGGGCAATCAAGTTGTGAAAGGTAGTCATGTCACTTTCGAGACATGACTGCTTGGGCATAAGATTTTCCCACTGTAGGTTGCCATTCTGCAGTAGATTGGTTGCCAACCAAGGCTATAGAACCCAATCTGTACTGTTATTTAACCAATAGATGGAGGGAAAGTGGTAGATTAATACCTTTTTCAAGGGTATTTGTGTGTAAATGAATGCAACAAATTTGACTGGAATTTGAACTTGGCTCTTTGATTTCTCATTCTGAGCCAATATCTACTGCACCACAATACACACCTCCCTGAATCAAAGAGGTTTAGTGCTTTTCATTGTTCTCAAACTTCTTCTCAAACCTCTTTTCTCCTTTTCACCTTTAGATTTATGTCCTGTTCTTTTTAACTTTGGATACAGACAGAAAATGATTTTTTTCTTTGGCAGTTATGGCAAATTTTTACAAAATCCAGATGCTTTTTCCTTCTCATACTTACAGTATTTGCATTTCTTACGTTCGTTTTTTTATAATGTGTTTCAATATTGTCCTCATTAGAATTATACTTTTTAATCAATTCCAGCTGTTGTATAGCTTCAATACAAGCAGTTATAGAAAAAATATTCAATTGTAATTTAGGTCATAATTTCTTTTAATAATTTTTGAAATTTTGACAAACATTCTTCAAAATTTTGGAAATTATAAAAAGAACCTTATGCCCTAAATTACAATTGAATAATTTGTCTTACAATTCTTTGGGGTAGGGTCTGTCAAAACAAAATTTTCATTATAGCTTCACAACCTGCCAAGGCTAGGAAGATTTCAGTTCAGCTTTAAAACACCAGATCTAATCTTGACATATTCCGTTCATCTGGTGGTGCTGTATTATTGTACAGTGTTGTTTTACAACATGTGATCAGTCATCATTCCAGTTAAATTTAATGCATTCACTTACACACAAGTACCAATGTAAATGGTATTAATCTGTCTCTTCCTTCCAACAGGACAGATTGGGTTCTATAATTTTGGTTAGCAACTAGTCTACCACAGAAAGTAATGGCAGCCTACTGCAGGACTCTTTAATGACTATTCTATACTTTATTTATTCTATAACCAATATATGCAAATAGGTATAATTCTATTTCTCACTACACCACTCTGAATCAAAGAATCAATTTATATCTTTCCTTGTTCTTGAACTTATCATTTCTGTGCCTACTTGATTTTAATATCTCAAATATGTATCTTATACCTTGATTTGTTTCTTTTTCCTGACAATCAAGCATTCTGTCTTTTTATAATAGTTGCCATAGTTGGTGCTTATAAGACACATTTTTCCCTATAAAATATCTCCAAGAACTGTGAAGGTCAATGATTATAAGTTGGATAATTTTGTGAGGACAGTTTTCAGTAGATTTTACACCATAAACTTAGTACTTATAACAAACTTGTTAACATTAGTGGTAATGAGGATTTCATGTTGTAATGTCGATATAAATACTCATTAGTATTGTAAGCACTATAACATGTTTTAACCTACACATAAATCAAACTTATCCTTATTTCTGTATCCAAATTTACATGTATCTAATTTCAAATTAGTGTTCCATCCTGGTTTATGATTAACCAGTCACAATTAGTAAGAATTAAAGGATGCGATAAGGTTAGATTCCAATGGTATCATACACTCTAACTTCACTTCTGATTATCTAATTCTAAGTATTTTTTAATGATTAATCAGTCACAATTGGTATGAATTCAAAGCTGCAATAGAGTTAGGTTCCAATGGTACTATGCATACTCTCTAACTTCACTTCTAATTATCTAATTCTAAATACTTACCATAAGTCTATTACTTCTCCCTCTGTGATGAATATGTCATGATTAGACAGATTTTCATGCTAAAATGTACTATTCAGTGCATAAAATTAGGGATAGTGAGGAGGACTTCTTTTATGATTTCTTTCTTCAAAATTTGGGTCAGGCGGCATCTGATGTATCAGTGTGTCTTATAAGTAGTGAAATACTTTTTCTTCTCACTTTTCTTTACTACCTTGTCTTAGAGTACTTTCAGTTTTAATTCTGAGTCTGCCATCAATACTGAAGGGACATATCTATTTATTCCCACATGGGTCAGTAAATAATATTAAGACGAGTCATCATGTAACAGTAAGGTGAAACAGAGAAACGAAATGAATGAATGAACGCTTGTTCTCAAAGAGACTTTTATATAACATAACATACACAATAATATATATACATAAACAAGTGTTCATATGCGGAGAAATACATATCTATTATATCTGATGCAAAGCAAAGTATCAGAAGGAACAAAAAGAAAAGGTTTTACATATAACTTGAACATACTTTTGTTCAGCCATTGTTATGACTCCAGAATTGGAGGGGCCCAATTTATCTATATCCCAAATGGATAGAGCAAGCTTTATTTATTTTCCAAACGGGACAGCACCATGTGCTTGTGGATTCATCTATATCCCAATGGGATGGCAGAAGTTTTATGTTCCAGCAAAACATGGCGGTAGTCAGATTCTAGGACAAAGGCCTGGGCAGAAAAGAACAACCTTCTTCCTCAGTTGCTGTTAGCTGAAAGACTGTGACTAGTGCTTGGGTCACTATCAGGAGTGACATCATGAGCAGTTGTCATGTGACTATGTGACTTTACCTCAACCAAAGAGAGATAAGCACTTTTTGTATTCTTACACTGTCAGCTCATTAATTCTAATAGAGAAAACTGCTAAATAATAACAATTATAATAATGATAATAACTGTTGTTGTTGTTGTTGTTGTTTTTGTCTTGTCTTCCAGTCTGTAACATATTAGTAAATTCTCCTGTGTCAACTGATGACTGATTTATTTTTAATCATTTGACGTTATCCAAAATAGGATAAGTCCAGTTTATACTACAATAATAATAATATTACAATATAACTACAATAATAATAATAATATGCTCTGATGCAATGATTCTTATGGCCTCTGATCTTAAGTGTTAACATGTACATTTTTGTTTTGGTGAATTAATCTGTGCTACAGTAAATGCTTGTGTTGTGGTGGATGTACATTGTGGTGCACAAGAAACCAGTGACCCGAGTCAAATTCATTGCATTTACTTACATGCAAATACCCTTGGGAAAGGTATTAATTCATCTTTTCTCCATACAGCCATGGGTTAAATAGCAAGACAGATTGGATTCTATAGCCTTGGTTGGCAACAAGTCTACTGCAGAAACCTACTATGGAAAAATCTTCTGCCCAGTAAGTGATGTCTTTTTCAAGACATGATTGCTCAAGCATGTATCACGTATGGCACTTAACTGACAGTAAATATCTCACCTAGTACCACAAATTTTTCTATCAGTTGCCTGATCTTAACCAGCTAGTCATGTCCCCTAGGGGTTGAAACACTACTTCTCTATTCATTTGTGAATGTTTTGAAAGAATGTCACGGCATTTTGCTATAAATATATAATGTTGGTAATTTTTTATACAAAAATGTATTGCTGATATTTTTTACTATTAAAAATATATTTTTATACTTTCAAACTGTTTTGTTTTTGTTTGGGCATTTACTACTTGCCCATAGTTAGAATCCTAACAGCTGCTACTACCCTGGCTCAAGGTGAACCTGGGAACAACAGCAATAAAGAGGTGGTTCCACATCCCTCAAGACCTCCAATATCTCAATCAGAAATCTTGCTGCCAAATGTAGTTAATCATCAAACCCAGGACTACTTAAAGTAAGGAGGACAAAGGAAAACAATGTAACCTACCTAGTGAGTTTGAGTAAAAGGATGGCAGGACAAGTTTTAGGAGAGATAAGAAAAATATAAAATTTAGTAACAGCTACAAAAGACAAGAAACAGTGGAGAGCCATGTTCACCAATGTCCTAAACAGAAATAGCAAACAGAAGAAGATACAGGTATTAAATTTCATTTCCTTGTGTATATGTGCGAACATTTCTTTCATTAAGATCCAACATAATTTTTCCAAACATTTCTTTAAATAGGCCATTTGTCTTACATTGAATTAGTGATTTTATTTTTAAAATTGACTGTATTTTTGGGGGGTGGGGGGACTTAAAAACAGACATTGCAACAAAAAATCACCCCACTATATTGTGCAGTTTACAAGTATCAAAGAAAAAGAAAGATTTGGAGAATCATGATACCTATGTCCTGGAAGATATGGCATAAAAAAAGAGAATATCACAATTAAAATTTAAATTAAATTATATTAAATTAAATTAAAATTGTGTGGAAAGTAGCCTTTCTGATTTGAATACCCGCACAAAGGAAGATAACTCCGTTATCTTAAGTATACCCAAATATAAACTTTTTTTTTTTTTTGTCATAACCGAACATAACACAACTGCAAGGAATGATGGCCGGCCTTAAAGTGTATTATGATCTTTTGTCTCAACCTTCGCGGGCACTCTACCTTTTTCTTAAAGTCAACAAGATTCCATTTATTGATAAAGTTGTGGCTCTCCGTAAAGGTTAGTAATTGTGCCATCAGAGATTTCTAATGTTCAACACGAATATAGTTGCAATTTGCACGATTTTTTTTTTTTAAAGAGGTACAAAAAAATCAGCACCGGAACGTTTTCTGTTTTAAATTTATTGTTAGTCTCGTTCTTGTAAAATATTTTAAAAACTATTAATGTGCACTACAATTTCTGATACAAAAATACCTGAAGGTTTTTGTGTTTTTTTTTAATTTTTTATCTTCATTATTTTATTTTGGCGTATGCACGGCGAGAGTTCAGTCCAGTCAAGCAAGCAAAAATTCCTTATCTATAACTTTAAAGTTTGCAATTTGCATATATTACTTTTGTATTTTCACATTTCATAGGCAGTTGAATGTTTGTTTAGAGAGCAATTTTGTTTTGCAAGTCAAATACAACTTAACTAAGTGAATTCGATCCTCACTGGTGCACTTTTACTACCTTGTTCTCTACATCTAAGCTACTTTGAGTAAAATAAAAATGAAAATAACGAGCTAACCACTCACTAGACATACAGAGCATCACAAAATAAAACTTATTTTATTATAAAAGGTTGTTAATAATTAAATAATTAAATTTTCAAAATTTCTGAAGTTGTTTTATTTTGATTTTTTATTGTTTGTTGCAGATACACACACACTTAACGTCTTTTTTGTTTGTTTGTTTTTTTTGTTTTCGTTTTATTTTATTTTTTAGAGAAAAGAAAGGAGTATATTCAAGTTTAAATTTGATTGTTTCGACGATGAGGAAATTATACAGGTCATCTCCATCAGTGTTGTCATTGATTGAGGTCAAGAAGACTATATATCTGCCTTTTTTTTTTAATACTTCTTCGCTTCAGCAGAAATGTGGGGCAACCCCCATCGTCGTAGCTTGTAGATTTTCGAAAAAAATTCTGTTATCTCAGACATGAAGTCGGAAACTTTGACAGACAGTTTGTCAACTTTGAGGACCCAATTTTTAACTATGCTAATTAAAAGCGGACTACTGAAATTTTAATGTCGCACTGATAAGAAGATACGTCTTGACTAGACACTATTTTTTTCCATTTTACGTAACTAGGTTAAAAAAGACAGGACAAAGATGACCAGCTTGTCCCATTGTTGGCTTTCCTTGTATTTCTGACTTTTATTTATTTTTTATTTTATATTTTTTTGTCGATTAAAAATACAAAAAAGATTATTAGACAGTTTTTTTTCTCGGTCTCTTCGTTAAATAAAAACATATTACTTATCTACTCAGAGTAAAAAAGTTCAAGCTTAGATAACATAAAGATAAATCAAAGACATTTCTGAAATAAGTGTCTTACTCTTGCTTGACTCTTGACCCCATCGACAAAGTGACAAAAACTGAGAACAGTAACACTTAAAAAAAAAAAAAGTTAAAACAAGGCTTTATTTTGGGTTGTGTTGTGCTTTAATTCACTTTTCTGTTTTTTTGTTTTTTTTTTCACGTTTTTTACGGTAAAAAACAAATGTAAGCGATTTAATAAAAGAATAAAATGTTTATACTTGTGCTTTTAGAGCGTTGTGAATGTGTGAAATTTCTTTTCAAAAAATAATATAACAAATCAAGGGAGATAACTCTCATAATTTTCCGATTTATTTAGGTCAGAGTTTTAGCTTCAAAATGTCTATATATATATATATTTTCTAGACATATTCTATTAAATATAAGAGACAATGAATGTCTATTATGTTTAATCATGAGCCGTTCTAAACGTCGTATTTTTGCTTTAATTTCAGTTGAAAATAAAGACAAAAATTCTCCAACATTTGGATAATTATTTATTGGTTTTCTTCTAAGCTTTCGGCTCACATGAGCCATCTTCAGAGAGATAGTTTAAACTGAAATATTATAAAATCCACCATCACCGACGATTTTATTTTGTGTTGACATAAAACTCCGCTTGGCAACGGCAATAGTTACCAAAAATAATAAACGCTGTTCTTAAGTTTGCGATGCGGTTTTATGACGTCACACCGCGGGATAGCGCGAAATGACAACAAAACCATCTAGTCAAATGCAATGTAATATGTTATTTCCTGTTTTAAAGTTGATTTTATTGAGTGTTGGTTGTTTTGATTTGATGTACATGGCCTCCAATATCTGCAGGTTCCTCTTACTGTGTGTATGAGTAAGGATCACCGTATTGTTGACCAAAATCTGTCTGATATTACCTACATGTTTATGTTTTTCAGAGAAATGTTGTTTAATAGTACTCTGATCAGAAAGATGACATGTAAGTCTACGGGAGAGCGTGGTTGTGGTAAAACCAATATATGTACTAGGTTTTTGAGTAGTATCAGAGATGCAATCTCTGAATGGGCATGTAAATTGGTACACTACATTGGTTTTTTGTAAAGAATTTAGTTTAGTGCCTGTTGGGTTATTATAAACTATGAGGTCAATTGTTTTAAACTTTTTATAATATATAATGAGTTTAATTTGATTATTACTATCCACTGGTTTAACATTTCTACGTATTATGTTTTTGAGAGTTTTTTCATCTTGTTTATAATTATTATGTATTTGGTTGCAATAGTATAAGTTAATAGTGTTATGTTTATTTTGATGTAAACCATTATTATTAATATTATCATTATTGTTAGAGCTATTGTTAAGTTTGTTGAGATACATTTTAATTTGTTGATCAATAACGGAGTTAGGAAATCCATTATTGACTATATATATATTTTGTTCCTATATTTGGACTTTAGACATACAAATACTTTAAGCCTCTATGAATAATATGTACAAAATAAAAATATGAAAGTATTTTCTAATTTCACTTCTTTTTTTTTTTTACCTTTTCAGGAGAACATTTTAATGAAGAATTTACCAAAGTAAATCGATTCCAAAAAGTCCCAGCCATTGATGACAATGGATTTGTTTTACGAGAAAGGTAATTTAAATTTTTCAGTTAAATTTACCTTCTATCACGTAATCTTTCGACATAATCCAAAGATATTATTTGCATTGCCAGGAAATACTTCAAAACACTATACCAAATTTTTTTATTGATAAAAAAAAACAAAAAACTTAAAGCAACATTTAGTGTAATCTAATAATACCTACTGCTCAAAAAATGTCTATACAGCCTACCTAATTTCCTAATTTTAAGAGAAGATCGAGCTCTCTAGTTTTGACTGGCAACTAGACTAAGAGAAGAACAATTTTTAATTCAAAACCGGTTGGGCTAGCATCTCTTGTAAAAAGTAATGAAACCAAACAGTGGCTACATACCTAACAGGGAAGTCTACAGGTTTATTTTTTGAAAGATTTTTAATTACATATCTTTAAACTTGGTATTGTGTCCTAATCTTCTGGTTGCCAAGATGTTATCGAATTCCCAAATTGAAACTCACTGTCTTTTGCTTACAGTGGGTAGTATTCCTCTCAGTATTATGACTAGCTGACAGTCAACAACTGTGATCAAAAACCATCAAAATATCCATGATCAGTTGTATATTTGTAACTTGTGCATGAATCCAGTCATTCAACCGAGAGCAAATGACATCTTATTGTTTTTATCTGTGAATGTTTGCAGCACATTTCCTTCCTAGAAAAAAATTCTCAACAACAACAAGCAGGGACAAGTGGTGTAACTCTTCCTAAGTGGTCAGCTTTTTGATTAGATGTTCCTCTGCAACAACACCTCCTTCATTGCATTAAAGAGGGTGGGTTGGTGGTATGCTGACGCCAGCATGACGGTGGCCATGGGGGTCTAGGCATTCAATTATTGTTTTTGGTTCATATGTGCATGTTTTGGCACTCCACATTAAATAACAACTTTGGTTCTTGTGTAACATCCTAGCTTCATGGGGATGCTGGTAAATAATACCATCAATAAAATCAATGATATGTTCAAAATAATAAGCAATATTGGTACTATTGTACAAAAGTATACATGGGCACAAATGTTCAGATAAACTGAACTGTGTTGAAAACATTTTTCTTGACTTTAATCAATTACTGCCACAGATTCACTAAAAACTCGCATGCCATGATGAAAAATGCCCCAAACTTCTATCATCAAAATGTTCGTTATTATTTATTAAGATTAAAAAGATTTTTTTTTATCATTAAATTTTTTATATATATATATATATATATAACATAGCACACTTGGTATACAATCCAGTAAGTTCCGATAGAGAACTCAATGTTAACTTCATTTATTTAATTTAACAGAGTAATATAATTGATAAAAGATTTTATTACAATGGGTAATACATATTTCACCATGTCCTTATGTTATTATCGCATCTTGTCAGATCCAAATGGTACAACAGTTGGTCCTCAAAATATCCCCCCCCCAAAAAAAAACATAACATCAGGACGCTGTGAAATTTGTATTACCCATTGTAATAATCTGAAATCTTTTATAAATTATATATATATATATAAACATATATATATATTTGTTATCCATATAGTACATTTGACATTTTGGTTAAAAAATCTTGTTTTTCTTTTGTCAGCAGGGTACCCAATATAAGTAATTTAATCTCATTGATTTTGAAATTCTTTCAAGAATCATGACTGAAACTTTCAGGACTTATTCACTAATAAAATTAATTTTTAAATGTTTCTTTTTTATAAAGTCTTTGCAATTTTTTTTTTGCATCTTATCTTAGGAAATCTTGAGAAATTCTTTTTTACAGCTCTTACAGTTAATATAAAAGACAAGTCCTCAAAGAATTTAAATCCTGAAATTTGCTCTGAATAGTAAAATAGAAAATTCAATAAAACTAAAAGATTTTAATTAGAAAAACTTTGTATTGTTGTAAAAGTTTGTTTCTTTTTTTTTTTTTGTTATTAATGAATAATGACTTTTTACAAGAATTCTTTTCACTTCTTTTTAAAGTTTTAATAAGAATAATTTATAAAATTTTTAAAACGTTTGCACTTAATATTAAAAGCATATATATATACTTGAAACAGACTTTTAGTTTATACTGTTATTGATAGACAAAATCAATAACTTGTAACAGCTTTTTACTGTTATTGCCTAGACGGTGTTAAAGTAACTTGTTAAAATATTCAGTTAAGTAGTGCAATTTTGAAATTATTCCAGTAGTGTATAAGAAGTGTTCTTTTTTTTTTTCCTTAAATAAAAACGTTTGAGGAATTAAATTGTAAAGTTTAATGTCATTTTCAAATGTGTACCTTTTTAAAATACTTTATTTTAGCAACTGTTAGATTATTTTTATTTATTTATTTATTTTTTTTATGGATGTTCAAAAAGGAAGTAATTCTAAATTTGTCTCTAAATGACTACTTTTCAATACTGGAAGAGTAATATACAGGGTATGATGGGTAAAATGTTGATTTTTAAACACAATACACATTCTGACTGAGCATATCTTGAACATAAGCCAGCCTGAAATTAATTCTCTCAAACACAATTATAGAATATGTTTAATTTTTTCCTAGTTTATTAGACAATGCCTGTCACAAAGTTGGATATTTAGCTAAAATTAAATGTGCAGACTTTCACTGGAACCAGCAAAGCAAAAGAGTTTTTATTTTTATTAATGATTCGTCTCCATGAAAAATTGAAAATAGAGGTAACAGCTTTTTAACTGTTATTGCCTGATTGGGATAAAAGCAGGATTTATCAAGATGTTTCTTTTAATATAACTCTTATAAAAGTCCAATGACAAGATATCTGAAATTAGAATACAGTAAAGGGAAATGGGGATTTATGCCCTTTGAGGAACACTCATGACAAGTGGATGTCTAACCGAGTGGTTAGAACATTAGCATTCTAACCATGAGATCTTTGTCCTGGGTATGACAATAAACCATATTTAGTATGACAGTAAACTGCATCTGGCAGCAAGGCCTCTGATTGGGTGGTTGTGGGGAGCATTGAACCACCTCTTAATTGCCTTTGTTCCCAGGTCCACCCTGACCAAAAATGGTAGCACAATGGGCAAATAGTTAACCCCCAAACTGGGGTCAAGTCACTATGAAAGTATAAAAATAGGCCTTTATAGGAAAATATACATTTTTTAAGGAAAAACATTATTACCAGCACTACATTTTTTAATACAAAACTAGAAGACGTCTTCAGTTTACTAAAATCAAATTTTCATCAAAATCTGACTGAATCAATCTTCTCATTATAACCGAACATTAAAAAAAATACCTTAAAATCCTACCTTTCTTGTCATTAAATAACTCACGGAGGTTGATATGCCGTTAAACAAAAACTCAAACTACATTTAGCAGCAAGGCCTCTGATCAGGAGATTGGATGTTTTGAAGGGCATGGAACAACTTATTCATTGCTGTTGTTCCCAGGTCCATCCTGACCCAAGATGGTAGTACCTGCTAGTGAACCCCACTCAAAAAAAAAAAAAAAAAATGGCCAACAATAGATTTTTATAGCAAAATAAAAAGCAATAAATTTTTTTAATAAAAAAAAACATTAACAAAATAACATTTCTGTTATGAAATTAATCAGCAATACATTTTATTATCTACAAACTATATATCTAAAAATAAAAAAAAACTTTCTACCCTGAAAGTATAAAATTATGTACAAAATATTTAGATTTCAGCAAATCTGTAGTTTGATGTGCAACTATGCAAAATCAATCAATCAACCAACAAACAGGTATATGCAGAAAAGCTGAGTATCATATACCATGTATTTGTGAAAGGAGAATGACAAATAATTTTATTACTTGAAAGCTCCCAAGAAAATTAAATTTCAGCATTAAATTATTCATATGTTGATATGGCATTAAACAAATGGACCATGAGACTCAGGTTCAAATTTCACCATGAACAACTTGTCAAGGAGGTGACTTTGTGATCATATCAACTTGGAGAGATGATACCAGCTGGTAGCACCATGAAAAGTGCTTGAAAGCTACTCCATGTGTTAAGCCATGTGAGTGAAACTGGTTGGATAAACCTCTTCAGAATTTTATGATGATTGTGCTAACAAGAAGTCACATTGTACTTGAGGGTTCGAGTATACTGGCTTTGTTCACACTGTTGATCATACCAAATTATGTGCTCTATCCCAAAAACTAACTAATGTCCACCCAGCATAGCTGCAGTATAAACCACAGGTTGGCTTTGTGGGTTTTGAACAATTACTAATGTACTTGAACAGGCATCTGCAACAGGGACTAGCAGACAAGCACACTTGGATACCAGCATCCAGCTATATACATCAAGTATTTTAACAATACCAGCCAGAATTGGATTTGAATTTTTTTTTTTTTTTTTACTAGTTCAGTTTTTAATGTTGGCTGCACCTATCTTAATATTACAGTGTTTAGAAAGTAAAGTATTTTACTGTTATAATTTAATACAGCAGTCCCCTAATGTAGGTTCTAAAATAATTGACCTTCCCGATGACCTCAGTTCTCATCTAGGTATTTATGCTAATGATACCACCATTTACTGCTGTCTTAATAGTAAATTTGATAAAGTAAAATTGGAAGCTACTTGGTAAAATGACCTCCAAATATATTTACAGGGTGCAGAAGTATTAAGAACAGAAACATTAATAATGAGCAGGAACAGAAAAGAGGAATCAAGAGGACAGTAGACAGACTGACATTGCATTTAAATTTTTGAAGATTAAAATTGGCTAGAAAGCATGGAGCCGAAAGGGAGTTTCACAAGCAAAAAGTGCGAGAAAAAAGAAACTTATGGTTATATCTTACCCAGCTCAACTGTAAATAGATGAAATCTCCATGTAAGTGTAGTACTATGCTTAAATTCCAAAAAGTTTAGGTACCATAGTGAAGAGCTCATCTGAACAATTATCATGAATTTATAGAAAAAGCAAAGAGAGGAAACCTTACTGCATTGAGGAAAGAGACTGAAGCTGAACTGCCAGATCAGGACCAATAATATTGCTGATTCTTCTTTGGGTTTTATCAAGGAGTTCAAGGTAAATATCTGGGGTCCTGGATCATATGTGGCAGCAATATTCTAAGCATGGATGAATGATACTTATAGATATGTAAGATAGATTCTAGAAAGAAATTGTCTTTCACTATATAGTGAAGCCATTTTCTTTGCAGCTGATCTAGTACTGGGTTCAATATATTCTTTCCACTTATGTCAGCTGAGAATGTTAGCTCGAGAAGGCGCAACAAGTCACTTTCCTGGAGGTTAGCATCAGCCATGCTAATGGAAGGCAAAGAAGGGTCTCTCAGATGATTAATGAAGATTAGTTTAGTTTTGGAGATATGAAAATTAAAAGGCCATCTTTTGCCTCAGTCAGCAATGAACTGGAGGCTGTTTTGTACTTTGGCTACCATTTTGACCATGTTGGACTGATCATCCTTACTATCCAGGTTGAGTTGTTAACTGGGGTAACGGAATAGCTTGTAAATTTTAATGCCTTCAAAACAAAACTTCTATCTTTTGATCACCATAGACCGCCTCTTTTGCCTTCCATCAACATGGCTTGTACTAACCTGCAGGAGAGTCACTCCTTGCACCTTCTTGGGCTCCCATTTTCCACTTATATGAAGTGGAGTGATTATACTTGAATTAGCTGATAGTAAAGTTGATTCATCTGTGCATTAAATATTGCTGCCATATCTGCTCTGGTGTTTCTGCAAAAATATCTCGAGATTCTCAAGAAAATCCTGACCTGGCATTACAACATTAGTTCCTTTCCCACCCACCATGACAAGACTTCCCTCCGTTTTTTCTATAAATATTTTCATGACAATCATTCTAATGCACTCCCCTTCTTTGTACTTCGACCACATGAATTTAAGCAAACTACTAACTTGGCAATTTAGTCTAAGTGTTTTACTGTTTAATTAGCTAGATGTAATCATAAGTTTTATTCTAATAGATTCTTTTCTCACCTGTGCAACTCTCTTTGTTGCTATCTATAATCTTCAAAAATTTAAATGCAACACAAATCACCATCTTCTGTCTTCCCCAAACCTGTTCTTTTATTGTTTTTTCTCCTCATTAAAATATTCTCATTATCTTTTACTTGCACTAACCCTTTGCGTCTTAGTTTCATCATTGCCTTGTCTGGAGTAAAATGATTAATGTTATATATACAAGTTGGCCCAACAGTAGGTGGACAGTAAATAACATTTATTTTGGGATTACATAAGCATTTATATTTACTTAAACTATTATTACATTGACAAGTAAATTCTGTGTACAATAGCATAAATATCATTGTTATAATGAGCACTATTGTAATAATATAACAGATACACAAATCTATTCCACTTACTTTTGGATTATTTATATATAAATAATCCAATAATAATAATAATAATATATATATATATATATATATATATATATATATATAGTTATGTATCAATTGTACATTGCGACATGGAAATTTCTATGTTTTGAGATAGATTCTCATCATCAGGCAATGTTGATGTAGTTGTGCAGATGATTTACATTTAAATGACGAAACTTTTGGTTTACTGTGAATGTATGTGGGTGTTTTTTGTGGCTAATCAGAATGGAAATTCACTCTGGGATTTGACCCCAAAGAATACATACTAACCCACTTATATACACTTCCTGTAAACAAATTCTACAACTTCTGCTCTGGTCTGCTAAAGATTTTGTAGAAAAATTTTTAACCTCCAGTCAGTTAAGTGCCATACATGATACATGCTTAGGCAATGATGTCTATTTTGATTTGTGCCTGGCTAGGCAGATTTTCCTGTAATAGGCTACCATTTCTTTTCTGCAGTAGACTGGTTCCCAAACAAGGCTCAGTATTTCCTGCTATTTAGCCCATAGTTGGAGGAGAGAGAAATGAGGGTTATTTGTGCATAAATGAATGTAACAATCTCTTATTCCAAGCCAATATCCATTGCACAACAACACACATCATTAACTTGTTTAAAATAATTGAATAAAAAGGTTTCTGATTTACTCAAAAATGAACCACTCCCAATATGCAACAAATGCCAACTCCACTCACAATATAATGTGAACGTATTGTTATGGTACCCTATCTATAGGAATGGACTCTTCCTTCGTCAATAAATACTAACCTGAGTGACAGTCAAGAGGCAGCGTAACTATACAGTTCAGACGTACACTTCTATCTGCTGACTACTAACACTCATACTTGTATATATGTTCTGTTATTCGTGTACACTGTTTGAACCTATCTTCTTGTTTCCGTGTGTTTATTCCTGGCCCAAACAAGTCACAACTTGGTGACAAAGATTCTCCACAACACTTATAAACTGAAAAGAACTTAGCCAAACTTGATTAAAACATTATCAAATACAGAACATAAAAGCATTTTCACACCACAGGATTCAACATTTGAATCTTTCTAAAAGAAACGCATCTTTATTTTAAAATTTAACAAAAAATGAGAATCAATCACTCACATAATACAAATAAAAAACCATCTACTTACTTTGTGTTTCGAGCAGGACAAAATGCAAATACAACCGAATTAGATTGGCCCTAAATTACCCACTTGGGGTTAATACACAAGCCAAAGACAAACTTTCTCTTCACATTACTTAGATTCAGAGTAATGTTGTTATCACTACATTTCAGCCACTGTACTCTCCATTCTTCATCAAGCATCTGTTGATCTAGCTAACCTTCAGGGAATTTTAAACTCAACTCGTTAATCTAGATAGGGGATAGATTGTTCCATTGTCCATGGCAGATCAAAGTCTCTTTGAGAGCAACACAGAATTCAGCATTTTGAACTCCACTAAAAGAAATATACCTTTTATATTAAAATTTAGATAAAAGAAAACAAAAAAAAACAAACGATCACTCACAATGGTACAAATAGCAAAACCATCTTCCAGTTTTGACTTTCTAACAATGCAAAATGCAAATAAAACTAACTTATATTGGTTCTGAATAACCATTAGCAGCTGAAGGGTCATTAAATATATGTAGCAGAATTTGATGTGGGAGATAAAATTCAGTCCAACTGTCTCAAAAACTCATCCTTCAGAAAACTTTTATAGAGCCTAATCTGCATATCTCAATGCAAATCTCATTCAAAATTTACATATCCTTTGAGACTCACGCTGACAAAATTTTATTGAGGTTATGCATGTCCCTTCTTTTTCTTTTTTCTTTTTTTTTTTTCCTTTGACAGGCCAATAAGTGGATCATTGTTTACTCAGGTAAGCATTTCTTGTAATTTTATCTAGATAATTTTACACCTTTTCCTTCTTCCTTGGAGGACAATCTACTTGATGCAGGTTCTTTAAGGATCTTTATTTATGCATTCGCAACAAACGAAAAAAATAAAAATGTTAATGATTTTATCTTTTATGTCTTTCAGTGTAGCAATTCTCAAATACTTGACCCTAAAGTATAAACTTGAAGATCATTGGTATCCAAGTGATTTTCAGCAACAGATCCGAGTAGATGAATATCTTCACTGGCAACATTTCAACACCAGACTTAATGCAGCAATGATATTCCGTACCATTGTAAGAATTCTTCTAATTTCTGAGAAATTCTCATATTGTTAAAGAATCTCCTTGAAAAATTTCTTAAAACCAGATGTATTGTATATAATATTTAATTTTAAATGCAACATCAATTGTCATCTTCTATCTCCATGACTCCCACCTCTCTCTTACCCATTCTACAACATCAACTATACTGTTTTCTTTACTGTCACCCATCTCCTCTCATTGTAACCCCCTGCACACCAGTGGCAGTACTGCCTTACTTGGATTGAAATGATTATAAAAATTTTAAATTGTGCATGTCCCTCCCTTTGTTATTTAGCATGACTGTTATATCCTGGCAATACCTCATAAATAATGAATTATTCCACATTTTGAGCATGTGGAAAGAGAAAAAGGCATTGCATTCAGTGAAAAAATGAAAGAAGGGAACACAGAAGTGGGGAGAGAGAAAATCAGATTAAGCTAAGAACAGATATTACACTTTGATTGCAACCAAAAGACCATGATGTGAGGACAACCATTTTCGAACTATTGTCCTCATTTTGCTGCCATGTTTACAATGTTCCGGCCATTGTACACTCTGGCCTTCCTCAGAAGCTAGGAATTTCATACCAAACCCTTTATTATGATCACTGGGGTATATCATTCTCATTCCATGTACAATGCCACTTCTGGTAGCCATGTAGTTATCTCCCTTTAACTTAACTCTTCTAAATTATTTGTTCACCACTGCTGTAGACTGGTATTGAACTCAAAACTCTTTGGATCAAGTCACTAGAACTAACCAACATTTAGATCCACTGGGCCATGTGTCCTCAAGGAAAAGTGTAAATATTACCTCATCTCAGAAGTATAGACAAAGCATTATAAAATTGTCATTTTTCAGATGCACTGTATCAAATGACAGAAACCAAGTCAGGTAATCACCAAATAATTTAATTAGCATAAATTAAATAAAATAAAATTGTCAGCTGAATTATTTTTAAATTATTAAGAGAAATGTTTATAGGACAAGGATTTGGCTCAAAAGAAAGAAAAATTGAATGAAAAAAAGAAAGAAAGAAAATGAATGGAAAGAAAGAGTAATTAATTAACATCTCCTACCAATTGGAGTAGATAGACTAAACTATCGCCCAGTTCACACTCCACCCACGTCTGTTGAACAGGTGTAGAGGCTCATCCCTTGTTCCCTGTTTAGGATGTGGTTTCCGGCTTTCTCTTTTCCAATCTTTTCACTCCTATGTAGCCCCCTGCACATCAGTGGCGTTACCGCCTTGCTCGGGGTGATATGATTAAAAAAAAATACTTCATAAATAATGGACTATTCTGTTTTGATTGTGTTGAAAGATGGTAACAAAGACACTACCTGGTTTCAGTGAGAACATGAAAGGAAGAAAAAAAAGAAAATAAATGTGTATGACTGCTGTTTCAGTGAAATGGAAAATTTGTCAAATTTCAAATCTTCATTTGTAACTGCTTCTTAAAATAACAAGCAACATTTGTATTTGTGATTGGTATTGCAATATTTTGTTAAAGTTGTTATGCTGAACTATTTAATAATGTGATAAAGGAATTTCTATGGATATTTTCTTGCCTTAGAACTTACCATGGGCTTATTCAATCATTACCTTAAGATTTAAGATTCAAAGAAAACTTCAATTTTTTTTTAACCATTAAATTTTCACAGGTTTTTCTAGTATATATTATTACTCAGGACCTGCGTTGTGGTGCAGTGGATATCGGCTCAGAACAAGAAGTCACAGTCAAGTTCAAATTCTAGCTGACTTGTTGGATTCACTTACTCAAAAATACCTTTGCTAACAGTATTAATCTGTCACTTCTCCCTCAATCTATGGGTTTAAATAGCTGACAGATTGGATTCTATAGCCTTGGTTGGCAACTTTCAGAAAGTAATGGCAAACTTACTGTGAGGAATATCTTCTGCCTAGTCAATCATATTCCTTTTGAGACATGATCATCCAAGTGTGTATCATGTATGGCACTTAATTGTTTATTACTCAACAGAAATGAAGCTCCACCTCAGCTCAGGGTGTGATGGGGTGGGCGGTGACTGGCTGGTCACATTCAATGCTACAAAAACCAGACAAGTGCCATTCCTTCATTTCTGAATTTTCACCAATCAATGGGTATTCTCTCAAGTTGGTTTCCAGTACTACTTCAGTAAGTATGTAACTCCGCCTGCTATTTTCTACTTAGGCAGAAACCTCTATGTTCCTTCATTCAACCAGTTCAGATCTTAACAGCTACGACCTGCTATATCACGTATACTGGGTTGAACCATCCTCATTTCCTTCTTCTTCCCATACTTTGTGAAACCTACCCTCAAGAGGATGTTTTCCTGACCTCTTCAAGTCTAGGGTTAAGCCATTATCTTCTCCATATATCTGCATAAATTGTGCCCCTTACTCCTTACTCTGCAACCCACTATCTCAAGTGGTTCTTAGATCTTGTTCAGGGTGTATATTTTGAAAAAAAAATTGAATTTCTTTTTTCTTTTTTAAAGCAATAAGTTTTGATTGTTAAAAGCTCTGTGTTTAAATACCTGAGAAGCATATACTGACAATTAAAAATTAAATCTATGTAAATATTATGGCTGATGAAGGGTCCCAACACATGTACAAACATTTAATGAAATATATGTTTAAAATATTTATTTTTATTTTTACAGATGATTAATCCACGCATGACAGGTAAGCCAATTAATTGGAAGACAGTTGAGCACTTTAAAGGTGAAGTGTCCAAGACAGTTGAACATTTGGAGAAGGATTTCCTTCGGGATGGATCCTATTTATGCAACCAGCCAGCAATTTCTATCTGTGATATTCTTGGTGCATGTGAACTAATGCAACTTAATGCTGTACACGAGGAGCAACTGTATGAATCGAATGCGACTGTTAAAAGGTGGATGGAACAAGTCAAGAAGGATTTGGCCCCACATTTTGAAGAGGCCCATAAAATTGTTTACATGGCCAGAGAAGTGTATGGAAAAAGTAAAGGCAAACTGTAAGGGGAAAAAAAAAAGAGAGAAATTTTGGTTTGAAATAAATTATTTTGCAAAGCCATTTCCCAAAATCTGACCAAGTAAATGTCCAAATATCAGAATTTGTGTTTTCTAGAGTGGGCAGAGAACTTTTCAACCTCTCATCTGTGTGTGTTATATCTATATAAGCCAATTGCTGAAACCTGATGAGTGAATTTGTCTCTGAAACTCAAGTCAGGGTACTGAATATAACAGCAATCAGCTCAGTGACAAAATTTATATTTGTATTATTATTATTCTCTCTCCTCTCTCTCGTGTTTGTGTGTGTGCGTATATATATATATATATATATGAGAGAGAAGTTAGAGTGAATAATGTTACCAGTGTGTGTTGACCTCAGTCTCTACTTTTATATTTACACACTCTATCTCTGATAATGGACACTTTTACCCATAAATATAGTATACCATAAAACTATTAGTGCATACATAATACTCAATTAGTGCAGTAAAACATTCTTCATTTTAACCATAGTAATTGAAATTTGATTTTTTTTTTTATATTACTGATGTACACAGTAGCCACACTAATCAAAGGGTTCCTATATATATATATATATATATATATATATATATATATATATGATAGTAAATAAATCTACTGGAGGTAAAGTTGATAGACTTAGAAAATTAATTCATAGAGTTTTGAAATCTTGTGGTCTCAGCATAGTAATTAACCCTAATATAAAACAAGTTGAATTCTTAGATATAACATTAGACTTAGTTTCTAACATTTTCAACCTTACATGAAAAATAATGCTAACCCAATCTATATAAACCCTAGCTCTAATCACCCACCATCCGTTATCAAACATATTCCAGCATCAGTTGAATGCCACATAAACACTCCTCAAATAAGGAAATATTCAATAAGCACAAAACAACTTACGATAAAATCCTTAGAGACAGCGGCTATCGATCTTCCGAGATAAATTTTGTGGGAAAAATTTAGTAGCTCAAAAAGGAAAAACAGAAGCAGGAAAATAATTTGGTATAACCCTCCATTTAATCAGTTAATTTTAAACTGGGACATAAATTTCTTAAACTAATAGATAAACATTTCCCCAAAAATAACCCTTTAAGCAAAATTTTTAATAGAAATACAATAAAACTCAGTTGCTCCAACAACTTAAAAAAAATAACTCGTAATTATAGAAACCTGAACCAATGTCCGCTACCTAATAAATGCTTAACAAAATGCCTGGTATATATGTGCTTGATTTCATCCGTGGAGAATCCTAAGAATGTTAAAATTTTTTCTTTTAAAAAGCGCTTTTACAATCATCTATCATCCTTCAACAACAAAGACAAACAAAATATGACATCACTTTCTAAATATTTTTGGATGTTAAAAAACGAAAATAAGACACCTAAAGTTAAATGATATCATCGAAAATGAGGAGAAAATGTGGAAGCAGCAGAAATGTGGTTCTACAGAAGGATGCTGCGGATATCGTGGACTGAGCATGCAAGCAACAATGAGGTGTTAGAAAGAATGGCAACAAAAAGAAAATTAACACTGAGCATCAGGAAGAGACAACTGAAGTTCCTGGGACACGCAATGAGGAAGGAGAGCCTGGAGAACCTGATACTGACTGGCCAGATAGAAGGAAAGAGAGACAGAGGAAGGTCGCAGATAACATATTTGCAGGGCCTGATCAGGTGGATGACGGAACAGGGGTTGCCAGGAGTAATAGCAGAAAACATACTCATAGCCACAAAGGATAGGGAAACGTGGAGAACCATGATCGCCTACGTCCTGAAGGGACAGGGCACATAGAAGAAGAAAGTTAAATGGAAAATCCTCAAGCAGGCTAGAACATCTACATCAGTAAAAAAAGCCATGTTCCCTTTGTCTACATGAGGAGTGACATATTACTAAACCAGAGGCATGAAACCACGGTAAATTGCAAACACATTAAAGAACTAACCTTACAATCTTGCTAAAATTACTAAATCTAAAGTTCGGATCTCTAGAAACAATAAATCTTTATAGCAGGAGTCGGCAACCTTTTGGAGAGTGAGGGCCAAAAGGCTATGCATCCAGTGTCATGGAGAACTATGTTATTATGTGAATAAATTTTGTATGTGTTTGTAGAAAGCAAGGATTCAATATAATTTAATATCTGACGGGAATTTTGTTAAAAAAATATTACATATTAAAAATAAATGTTTCATAAATCAATATTGAAAAAAAAATTCCATTAAAATCGGTTGAAAACACTATTTTATATTCGCTCGAGGGCCAAATGTGGCCCACAGGCCAGGAGTTGCCAACCGCTGCTTTATAGTATTAATCTTAGAACCACAATATTCACTTTTAACTGTATGATATCTCTCCTGACATATTTTTACATTTTTTTTTTTTTTAATCATTTCACCCAGAAATGCCACTGATGAGCTGGGGGCTACATAACTGTAAAAAGATAAATTAGAAAAGAGTGAGGAGTACAAACTAGTTAGAAAGGAGCAATAGAAAGCTGAGAATGCATGTGCGATGACAGATACATAAGTGGAGAGAAAGGGAAGGATATAGTGGGGGAGAGAGCTAGAGTCCAGTGGTTAATAGATGAGTATTGACATTGCATTTAAATTTCTGGAGGTTGTAGCCGTCAGGAAAGCAAGAATATGGGAGAAGAGTTCCACAGGCAGGAAGTGTGAGAGAAGAAACTGCAGGAGTAGAATTGTCGTCTGCATTTGATTAACCTGACTGAATGGGTGGGACCCAGTTGCCAGTCTGGTTGCACAAGTAAACACCTGTTGAGGAGGCACCAGTGACTTAAGTTCGTCTGAGCAGAAGCCATGAAAGTATTTATAGAAAAGACAAAGGGAGGCCACATTTTGACAGTGGGGAAGTGGCTGCAGTCGAGCCACCAGATCAGTACCTATCACATTACAGACTCTCCTTTGGAGCCTGTCAAGAACACTGAGGAGAACAGCAGGGGCGCCTGACCATAAATGGCAGCAGTACTCCATGCACGGACAGATGGTTGACTTGTATATATGCAGGATGGATTCAGGCGGAAAAAACATCCAGGATCGGCATAGTGACCCAACCTTCTTAGCAGTAGATTTGGCTATGGAATCAATATAGTGGTTCCATTTGAGGTCTGAGGAGAGGGTAAGGCCGAGGAAGCATAGTATGTTGCTCTCAGGGAGAATCGCTTGGTCCATGCTTATGAGAGGCAGGAGAGGTTGCCTGTGATGGTTGACAGACAACAGCTTGGTCTTAGATGCATTGAAGTTGACAAGTCACTTCTTGCCCCAATTCACCACAGAGTATAGATCCCAATCAATGTCAGCAGTGAGATTGTCTGTCCGCCACGACAGGTTTCTTACTGGTGCGGGAGTATATTGTAGTGTCATCTGCATAGATGCCTACTTGGGAACTGATCTCATCTGGGAGGTCGTTGATGAAAATAAGGAAGAGCGTCGGGCCCAGGATAGATCCCTGTGGGACACCAGCATTCGTGCTGTAGGATGAAAAGACATGCCCATTCAAAACGACCTTCATTTTGCGGTTATTTAAAAAAGATTGGATTAGGTCAAGCAGGCGACTGGCAATACCATAACCCTGTAGCTTGCATAGGAGGCCAGAGTGCCACACCCTGTCAAAAGCCTTGGAGATGTCCAGAGCAACCGCGCGAGCCTTGTAAGACTCATCAAGGGCCTGGAGCATGTACTCCGTTATGGTTGTTAGCAAATCGGCCGTTTACTGTCAACTCTCCCCACACACTTTCTTCACTCCATGCATTTTCTCACTACTTTCTTTTTGTTAAGCCCAGACGCCCCGTGACACTTATGTGTATCTATACTTCACCTACCAAATTTTGGGTCCATTTCTCTCTGAGCTGTTATCATCGGCTATTTCCTCTTAGCTCTTTCTTTCTCTACTGTCTTCCTACACTCTTTATTTCCTATGTATCTCTCTTTCCTTTTTGTTTTACCCTCCTTTTTTTATTTTCTTTTTGTTTTCCCTTTTCTCTTTACCTCGTACAATTTTCCAAAACTAAAGGAGAAGTGAGTTTTTTCATCTTTTTTTTCAAAAATAACGTTTCGTACCAAAATTATTAACTACCTGATAAGACATTTTTTCGATGTTGAAACAAAATGTACACTTTTGTAGTAAATTATAATTTGTACATGTTCTAAACTAGAACTTTATATATATATATATAAAATAAAAATGTCACAAAGAAGTGGGTTTAAGCATAAAACAGGCTGTCACTGCTGAGTGTTGACTTATCCCACTCCAATGCATGTTTCCTTAAAAATGCCTGATAAGGTAATGTGAAGAAGTTCTGTAACTTTTTCCTGTGAACAAACAAAATATTTCTCTTTTGAACAGTGTATGGAGAAAATGTTCAAATAGTTGCTTGTTCGAAGTGCTTTCAGCCAAACTATTAATAATTTTCAAGGATTTTTCTATTGCCAATTGGATATTTATATAATATATGCAACATACTCATCTATTTGAAATAAGGTTTGTCCTCGTTCATGGTTTGAATTTTTTTTTTTTTAATCTTGTCCGTTCATTAACCCAGTTAATTGGAAGTAAAGAAGCTTTGCCACTTGTTTATACTTGGTAATTTAAAAAAAAAACACTTCTCAATTGTGAAGCTCTCTTTTGGCTCCATGCCTTCAGACAAACTTTAATCTGCAAAATTTTAATTGCAGTATTAATCACTATTTACTGTCCTCTTGATTACTATTTTCTCGCTTTCTGTTCATTATTAATGTGTCTGTTTCTAATTCTTGCACACCCTGTAATCCCTTGCATCTCGGTTGCTTTACTGCCTTGCTTGGGGTGATGCTGATTTCAACCCAACTGGTTTTAAGTAGTGAAAAGTTTTCTATTGTACAATCTGTTTCTGTCTTCATTCTCCATCTAAAAATGGAGACTGCTATTAACCATAAAACAACAAATTGATACAACCACCAGTACTGAACTTTACCTACTAAGGCTCTAAGTTACATGAATTTCAAGGCCTTTTTGAAAAAAAATTTGGGTAAAAAAAAAAACAAAATTGAAATAAGTTTATATGGTTATTATTTATTAAAGATTCCAAAATTAAATTGGTTCCAAAATGTTCTTTTTAACTAATTAATTTATTCCATTTTCTGCATAGAAAATTATGACACATGTTTTCCTAACAAAATTTCTCATAAATAATCAGGCTGGTGTGTATATATATATATATATATATATATAAAAATACACACCATAACGAACAGTGGACAAAAAATTCAACGGATAATTTTGATTTATCTATGGGAGTCCTGGATTCTGCAGAATCTTCAGATCTGGTAGGATTATCCTCTTGTACAACTTCACTGTGTATAAAGAAATCGACACAAATAATATAGGACTATATAAAGATAACGGATTCATGATAATAAATAAATCTGGAGTTAAGGTTGATAAAACTAGAAAATTAATTCATAGTCTTTAAATCCTTTGGTTTTAATGTAGTAATTAACCCCAATATCAAGCAAATTGACTTCCTAGACATAACATTAGACTTAGTATTGAACCTTACATGAAAAATAATGCTAACCCAATATATATATAAACCCCAATTCTAATCACCCACCATCTATTATCAAGCATATCCCATCATCAGTGGAACGCCACATTAACACACACTCATTCAATAAAGAAATATTTGATAAACACAAGGTAATTTACGACAGAATCCTTAAGAAAGTGGATATCAATCATCTAAAATTAGCTTTGTGGAAAAATTCAAGAGCTCACAAAGCAAAAATAGAAACAGGAAAATCATATGGTATAACCCTCCTTTTAATCAATCAGTTAACTTCAAGCTGGGACATAAATTTCTTAAACTAATAGATAAGCATTTCCCTAAAAATAACCCTCTAAGCAAAATCTTCAATAAAAATACAATAAAACTAAGCTATAACTGCTCCAACAATCTAGAAAAAATGAAGTACATAACAGCAAAATATTAAAAGCACATAACAAAAATAACTCCAATACTAACACCAGTCCACCCCATAATAACAACCTGTGTAACTGTAGAAACCCAAACCAATGCCCCATGACCAATAAATGTCTAACGAAATCCCTGATATATATGTGTTCAATTTCATCCATGGAGAATCCTAAAGATGAAAAATATATATATCGGAAATACCATGAACGTATTTAAAAAGCGATTTTACAATCACCTCTCATCCTTCAATAACAAAAACAGAACTTGACATCTCTCTCCAAATACTTTTGGAAGTTAAAAGACGAAAATAAAACGCCTAAAGTTAAATGGACAATCCTCAAACAAGCAAGAACAGATAAATCAATAAAGGAACCATATTTCCTTTGTCTTCAAGAAAAAATTGAAATCATTAAATATATGAATAACAACAAGCTTTTAAACCAGAGGCATGAAACCACAGTAAACTGCAAGCACATTAAAGAACTAACCTTACAATCATGCTAAAAAATACTACAAAAGCCAGAGCTAGGACCCCTTAGAAATGATACACTTTCATTGTACTAACAACACCCCTACATACACCACAAACTGTGATCTAATTTTTAAAAGAATTTTTTTTTTTTTTTTTTTTTAAATCGATTCCCTAAATTCTAAATTAAGGTTAAATATACAAAAATTAGATTAATTATAAAAACTGTTCTTAAATACACACATTAAAATTTACCTATTACCTTAAATACAAGCATTTAATCTTTCCTCCTACATAAAATTCTACCTATTATGCACCCATTACCTACTTACCTATTACCTTAAATACAAACATACCTAATACCTATTCACTTATTACCTTAAATACAAACATTTAATCTTTCCTCCTACATAAAATTCTACCTATTATGCACCTAGTACCTACTTACATATTACCTTAAATTTTTAACATAAAATTTACCTCTTACATTAAATCTTACCACAAAATGCGATCTAATTAAAATGAAAAATTTAATAGAAAAAATCAATCTCCTAAATCCAAAATTAAGGTTAAATATACTAAATTAGAGAAATTATAAAAACTCTGCTTAAATACAAAAATATTCTGTCCAAAATAAGCATTAAGCCTAATCACATCCTTCCCCACCTGTTACACCTATAACTGCTCCAACAATCTAGAAAAAATGAAGTACATAACAGCAAAATATTAAAAGCACATAACAAAAATAACTCCAATACTAACACCAGTCCACCCCATAATAACAACCTGTGTAACTCTGTTCCTCTAAGAAATCCAAAGGATACAGTCTAGTCGCAAGATAATAAAAACTTACATTCTAACTGCTAATGTTAAATCTGCCTACAAAACTCCCAGACACTCATTAATCAACTATATTCACTACCCAAACCACTTTCTTCAAAATTCAAATGGACAATTCATAAGATTTATTCCCTTATCACTAACTCCCACCAACATCCCACACACAACTCACCAAATATAAGAAAAGAGGCTTTCCATTCCTGTCCACACCACGTGAGGAGACATTGTAGTTTCAATGTCGAAACAAATGTACGATTTGTAGTGGATATATAGAATTTTGTACATGTTCTAAAATATAATTTATAATAAATATTCACAGCTCTATATATTATATATCGAGCATTGTTTTAAATTAATGTTTTGGATGTAAAAATCTTTTTCTTCGTTCCTTATTCACTCATATATATATATATATATATATATATATATATATATATATATATAATGTGAAAATAAGTATACTGTTTAATTAAAAAAGATATCTACTCAAATACAAGTATTGATTAAAAATAATGTTCAAACAAATTAAATATATATTTGATGATTTAGTGTTAAAGAATAAAAACTAATGAAAAATAAAAATAATTTTTTTAAAAATGGTTCCCTCCCCCAAGGGTGTGTCACTCTAAGCTATTGATTATTTATCTTATAGGTAAATCCAGTACTGACTACCACTAC
Source organism: Ascarosepion bandense (assembly GCA_037127315.1). Taxonomy (NCBI): domain Eukaryota; kingdom Metazoa; phylum Mollusca; class Cephalopoda; order Sepiida; family Sepiidae; genus Ascarosepion; species Ascarosepion bandense. The sequence goes on from JBBBDQ010002291.1 coordinate 1,163,554, forward strand.
AACAGATGATCATGAGGCAATACATCAACATTTTGTGACATTGATGTTATCTGCTTGTTGACAAAGTAATCTTTTTATGATTTTGTTAGGACACCGCCACGTACATGGCAGGAGAATACAAATATTCCAGGTCTTCAAAAAGATGCACTTTTTTTACCAATGCATTCATTTCTTTGTTGTCATGTATCTAATTCAAGAACATCTTTCAATACATTTTTTGCTACAAATTGGTATACCGGATTCCATTAACAAGATTTTTTATTGCAAAATGAAATTGATTATGAAATATATTTTTAAACCTATTTTAAATGTTATTAAAAAGTATTTTATGTTTTATTTTTTTAAAGCAAAATAAATTTATGATACTAAATTTAAATTTTATTTTATTTTTAATTTCAACATTTTCCTTTTTGCCCTTCATTGACATTGTTTGCATTGTGACTGTCTTCTTTATTGCTATATTCGCAACATTTCAGCTGTTGTACACTCCAACCCTCTTTAGGTGATAGGAATTTTGAACTGAACCCTTTATTTCAATTACTGAGACAGATTGTTCCATAAGTCCTGCTGCTTCAGATGTCTTAGTTATCTCCCTTCAACTCTGTAAGTCTTTGTTCACCATTGCTGTATTGAATTCTTTGGGTCAAGTCACTAAATCTAACCAACACTTTTATCCCCTGGGCCGTGTGTCCTTGAGAATGCGTGTCCCAAGATTATGGCAATAAAGAGGAGGACCACAGTCCAAACAGTGTGAATAATTACAATACCTCATCTCAGAAATGTAGACAAGTATTCATATCGTCATAATCAATTATCATAATTTGGGTCCTCTTTATATTTTTATATATATATATATATATATATAAGAAAATATTTAAATTTGAGTTGATATTTAGTTTTGAGCCAAGTTTTAAGGTGGGGGGGGTGTTGTTTTTGTTTTTTTTAGCTGTTTATTTCATCTACTACCCTGCACATTCAAGAAAACTTAGGATTCGAAATACAACTATCCTCTAAAAATAACATTTGAAGTAATAAAAATATCAGATGATCCCCACTCCCCAGTCATTTTTGACATATTAGTGTCAAACTATTCGTGATTTATTTCAGTTTGCATTGGTCTTTTCTATCGCGTCAGTTCAGCTTTGGACATTTAACATGTAGTTGAAGAGTCAGGTGAGGATGTTGGCCCAGGTTATCCTGCTTTAGCCTTACATCTCTTGTCTTAAATGACCTAAACTGTCCTTCATATATATTATTTATAAAAGCAATTAAAAGCTTATCTAATAAAATAATGTCATAGTTTTATTGCATTTTTATTTTACTATTCTGAGCAGATATTTGGGAAATGTGCCAACAGTTTGAAAAACGGATGATTTATATTCTCCAAGAAGTTCTGCATTTAATAAAACAAAGTTTGCGTTCAAAATTTAATTTCTAGCAATGTTATGCAATTAAATTGGAGTGGGAGGGAAAACAGATATGAAACAAAAACTATTTTTCGCAAGATTTTATAAAAATAGAAATTTCATAAATAAATTTATTCATTTGTGAATAAGTCTTGAAAGTTTCATTAAAATTCGACAATTATTTGATTTTTGCAATAATTTCCAAATTAGTGTTTTTCAATGGAAACAAAGACACTAAAATTCCTATAGCCAGCAAGAGATGAACTTAAAGGCAAGAACTTTGGCAGCATTCACAAACTTAAAGAGACTGTCCACAAGAGTTTTAGGAGATTCCTAAGTCGTCTGAAGGCCATTGTTGAAGCCAACGGTGATTTTATTGAATAAATTTACTCTTTAGTATTTCAAGATATTTTAGTGTAATTTTAGTACATATATCTCATTTCAATGACCCTTAATCGAAGTGTCAACAGCATTTCTAAGTAAAAAATCCTTGCAACATCTTACTACATTTTCAACGATTTAATTAGAAACATCTACAGACCTTTTCCTTCACACACATATACACTTTTATTAACATTACTATTCAATATAGATAAGCATTTCTATATAGGCACAGCCAAGCACTTGACAAACTTTACCATCCAAAATATTCTTCATATATTTAAGTTATCCATTGTTTTAATATGCACGCATGCACACGCACACACACACACACACACACACACACAAATAATTTAACATTACTATCCAACATACACCTAATCAGACAAGCACTTCTATACATACATACATACACATACACTATTATACACAAAATATTTCGCGCACAGGCATTTAAAAAACATAATTATCTATTACTTTAATAAATGTTATACATATCTGACCAATAAGAATTAACACCAAATCACAACATACAAGTATACTGTCTGTTTGTTGCTTTTTCATTTTTCTCTTAATCTCTAAAGAAGCTTTAATAAAAGTGAAAAACAAATGTTCAGATGTTAAAAGCAAAGTTGGATATAACTTCTTTCAACAAGTGGATAACATTTGACACAAATCATCAGAAAAAAAGAAAGTGAAAAATTTTGATTTGAGTGATTTCATCAGGTTTTATGACAATTTCTGCAATTTGGTTGTTTGTTTAGAAACTGTTGATTGTTTGCTTACAATTCATGACATTTATTTTCATAAATGTGACTTGCTTCGTGGAAACAAACTTGCTACGCATTAAGCATAAACTGTGTTGAAAGAAGTCCAATGAATTCTAGCCTACCTGTGGCTAAAAGGCCACAATGTCTTGCATGCCCAATTGAAGCTGCCATTTGCAATTTATCAACTACATAAACAATAATGAACTTACTGATGAGAAAATTAAGAATGCTATTGAAAAACACAAAATTCCTGGCCCAACACAGAGGCCCAACCTTTCTAGCAATAGACACAGCTATAGATTCAATGTGTTTGTGCTTATAGATAAGATTTTTTATTGCTTCAGACATTATTATTGTAGTGGATACTGCAATGTAATCGGTTCTGACTTGTATCTCGATTTCAGTCACTTTCTCAATTATGTGAAATGGCTTCCTTCTGTCTTTTCTACAAATATAGGAAGCTTTTTTACCTGGTGCCCTAATGTCCATGTGAATTTAAGTGTGCTACTAGATTGGCATCTAGGTCCCACTCTTTTATCATTGTATTTCAATGTTAAAAGAGTTAAATGCAACTGTCACTTCTACTCCAATAATTTCTTTTCTTGCACTTCTTGCCTGTGGAACTCTCTTCCATTTAGTGGCTTCACTGATAGCTACAATCTCTGAAAATTTTAATAAAGAAAATGTGCTCTCCAGTAGTGATTGAACCTGTATCTCCCTTTGTAGGAGAAACCATTGATTGTGTAATCCAGCCTGTTTTACCAATCAGCTACAAGAAAAATAATCTCAATATGGAAGTGTACTTCTTTTAAAAATGGACATAGAGCCTTGCAGAACAGACACACTTCATAGTCGAGTCCATTCATGGGGATGCATCATTGTTCTGATACAAGGGGAAAGTGTTGACCAAACATTTACTTTTGTATTAGTACTAGTGTTGTCAAGAAAGGCATGAGATCACACCCCTGTATTCTATCTAATACCAAATATTATTAACATAGCAAATGGAATCAGAAGAGTAAGTGTGAATTACAGATGAGGTCAATCAAGTTCCATTTTTTTTTTGTTTTTTGTAATATTCATTTCACCTATATTCAAGGACTTTTATATGTTTTTTTTTCAAGAAGTAAGCAAACATACAAATGGAAGATATATTCTGTAATTTTAATGCAAATAAATTCGACTTTAGTAAGTAAATTTGTTTTGTAAATAATTTTGTATGAGATATCTGTAACTTTTATAGAAAAAAATTTGATTTTTCTGAATTTAACTTAAATAGCAACCAATTAGATATTCAATGATTTTTATGTTAGTCATTGCTTTTTCCTGAATTAAGCAAAAGGAGAAACAAAAGATATGTTCAGTGATCTTAAAATAAATAAATTTGTTTTTTTAATGAAGTAAAAACAGCAACAGAAGAATTCTTCAGTGACTATCATGTAAATAAATTTATATTTTTCTGAATTTGTAAAACAAAATCAAGAGAAACGTTCAATGATTTTATGTAAATAATTTTTTTTTCTGAACTACTAAAAGAGAAAAAGAATAGATATTCAAAGACTCATGTAAATAAATTTGATTTTTTTCTGAATTTGACAAAATCAAAACAAAAGGGATATTTAATGACTTTTAATATTTTAATTTAAATAAATAAATTTTAATATTTTAATTTAAATAAATAAATTTTGTTCTTTACTGAATTAAGCAAAAATAGCAACAGATTGGATATTCAAAGGTTTTCATGTAAATAATCGAAACAAAAGGGATATTTAATGACTTTAATATAATATTTTAATTTAAATAAATAAATTTTGTTCTTTACTGAATTAAGCAAAAATAGCAACAGATTGGATATTCAAAGGTTTTCATGTAAATAATTTTTTTCTGAATTAAGAAAAAATAGCAACAGGTGGGATATTCAGTGACTTTTATATAAATAAATTTGTTATATAGAGTTTTATATACAAATAAATACATTCAAATTAAGAATAGATAGAATTACATAAAAGTTTTAACATATTGTAAATAATATTCTGATATTGAAGAAAAACATTGAGAAAATTTTTTCCCTCAGCCAAAACAAAATTTTTGTGAATTTGCTATCTATTAAGAAGCAAAGTAATATATGATATAGAATGAAAAAGTCTCAACTTTCAAGCTGTATTTAAAAAAGAAGTAGTATGAGAAAAAGAAGTGGCATAAGGAAAAAAGTGTGTGTGTGTGTGTGTGGAGAAGTTTATCAGTTAGCAGAGCAGTGTTATTTCAGTTATACAGAGCAGAAAAAAAACAAAAACCCTGAAGTATGAAAACATCACAATAATGCTTTCTCAAAACTTCCAAGTTGGCATGACTCAAATAGCTCTGTTTAGCTAAGCGATAAACTTCTCCCCATTAATTTTATTAATGTTCTATCTCTATCTCAATATCAAGCACTTTATGGGAAAAAACCTGCTTGCCTAAAATGCCTTTCTACCAGTAAACTACTGAAAAAACAGCAATTTTGGCAGTAAGGATCATTACAATTTAAATTTAACACTATATAGGTAGGGCAGATTACCCAGTTAATCTACCATTGTTTTGACCTTTTTGTATATATATATATATATCTAGATAGATAGATAGATATTGATAGAGAGTAAGAGAGCATTGTTTGATAAGGCAGCAGATTTTTATTATTTCAACTATTGGTAATGTGTGTTGTGGTGCAGTAGATATTGAATCAGAATGAGAAATCAAAGAGCCAAGTTCGAATTCCAGTTGAATCCGTTGCATTCACTTACATGCAAATACCCTTGGGAAAGGTATTAATCAATCTCTTCTCCTTCCAGCTATGGGTTAAATAGCTGAATAGACTGGGTTTATAGTCTACCACAGAAAGTAATGGCAACTTACTGCAAGGAAATCTTTTACTGGTCAGTTATGTCTCTTTTGAGACATGATCACCCAAGTGTGTATCATGTATGCCACTTTACTGACTGAATGAGAGGTTTATTTCTGATTCTCTTAGATGTTTTTGTAAAAAATTTACGCATTTATCAACTGAGTATTGGTACAAAGAGATTTTATATCTAGACTGGATTTGAGTTTGTTACTTGTGGTGATACCAACCGAGCAAAAGCGAGCTGACTGGATGTTTGCTCTATAGCAACCAAAAAGCAAATGAATAAAAATCATCTCCGCGCAGATGTTCCGGTTGAAAAATAAAAATTAACCAAATATCAAATTTCCATTTTGCGAGCCTACATGAATTTTATTTACCAGCCAATGGGAAGCCTAGAATCAAATTCAAGTATGAAAATCCAAAACAAGCTGTTTGATCCAAAAGGCAGATATAAAAAGTGGAGACAAAGCATCATTAGACAGACCGGAGGAGACAGACGAGCTTATTAGTTTCTCCCTTGACTTAAGTCGAGTGGCTACTATGCTGACCTCTTTCTTTCTCCCTGTCTCAAAAGTACTTATTGCCCCCATCAAAGACATTCCTCAAAGTACTTACTGACCTTAGAAGCGGCAACTTCAAAATGAACATCCCCTTACCTACAAGATGCTTCCACATTCTTAAACCTTTTATCTCTTTCAGCATTATATTATTTTCCTTGAACACTTTAACCTCCGTTGGACTTATATTCAAGTAAGTATTATTTTAATTGTAAAAACATTAATTGAAATGTGTATATATAAATGTTATTTTATACTCAAATTGCCTTTCTTGATTTTATAATCATTTTATGAATTATAGTGGACTATCTTCCCACAAGGCCAAATTCCGTTAACTTGCTACGGTATACTACTACCCTTCACTAGAACGGAATCCTACTACTATTAGAAAAGAATAAATAAAATAAGACACCCCTATACACTCATATTTGTTTCCCTTTGTTTTTTAACTAGGTTGCCTGATTTTTTATGATGGCTGATTGTTCCAAAGATAGAGGTTAAACTTTTTGTTCAGGCTTTCACCAGTTTGTGGGGGACATTATTCCTGAAATAATGAGGCATATTGGGATGCCTTTTTTTACTGGGTTTTAAGAAGGTAGTAAAGTTTGAATGATATTCTACAATTATTTTCATCTGTAATTAGTTTCCTAAACACATTATTGAATTAAAAAAGCTTGACTGTACTCACTGAACTTTCTTTTGTTACAACTACTTCTACTGCTGTTAAAAACTTACTTTTAAAACACTTGCAGTTGAACTGTGATAACAAAGATGAGGATAATAATTCATAAGTAAATAATGATAATTCCTCATCCTAGAAATTCAAACAAAAAGCATTGTTATGATTAAGTTTTGATCTGTACGTCTTAATTTCAGTTGCTTTTCATTGCATCAACTAAGGTTCAATCTTGTTTTTCTTTTTTGTCTCAAAACCTTGTTTATTTGCCATCACAAACTATGAAGTTGTGATATAAATCAACTAAAATTAAGATGAAAAATATTAACTAAAAATGGATAATGGTTGACAATGCTTCATTTAATAAAAATTCAAGATAACATTACAATCTCTTAACTAATAGCCATAGGCTATTGGTTTAAGAATCTACAATGAAAACAAAAAGAAAAATCAAAAATTAGTAATGGCTGACAATGCTTCATTTAATAAAAATTCAAGGTATTTCAAGACTTGTTCATTAACAATTGTAGATGAATAGTTTTAAATGTTGTGATGAAAAGCAACTAATATTAATATGAAATAAATATTTGTTATATGAGCCCAAATTATGTAGAAATAGGGTACCACAAGAATTGCCTAGGACAACTGCTCCATGAACAATTACCCCCATCAAGAAAAAATTAAGAGAAAGCACAATTTTTAAATAAATACTAATAAAACTAATTCGGGTTTTATTTTCACTTCTTCTGTTATCCAATAAGATTTATATTTTTATATCACTATAATTATATAATTAAAATTGTGAATTGTATGCTATACATCTCAAATAGATCAACACATGATGGTTCTAGAAGTCTTGTACAATACTTGCTATTCTGACTGTCAAATCTTAGCTGTGCTAAATGTTCTGCTAGCATCCGAATGATGGTGATGCTGGTCAGGGCCTGCTCCCTCTCTTCAACACTTCAAGAAATTTCCATATAGGTCAGGGTCAGATCAGAATAATCCCATATACTTCAATACGGCTTTTACAAAATTCTCTTTGTTACTGAAGTAAAAGCAAAAATTTTAAAATTTGCATTTTCCATTGTCCAAGTGCAGTTGTTCTATGGAGACAATTTTCCAGTGGGCAGTTTTCTAATGGGGGCAATTGTCCTATAACTACAGAAATGGATAAATATAAAAGGATACTGAAATGTCATCATCCCAGCCAAGGAAGAATTTAGAAAAAATTCTTGTTTAGGGATTTATTCAGATATTGCAAAATGGACTGACCTGTGAACTTTTAAGTTCAATAACATCCCTCATGTGTGTATATGTTCGAATCTAATATGGATCAAATCGGACAGAATGATAGAATAAGGAAAAAATAGGAAACTTTTACAAAATTAACTTTTCACTTTTATTTAAGCTTCATTAGAAAGTTTTGGGAATCAATCATTGCTAAAAATTTCCAATGAAGCTTAAATAAGAGCAAAACATGTAAAAAATTATCAATGTTTCCTGTTTGTTCCTCATTCTGTGCATATATATATATATATATATATATATATATATATATACACACACACACCATTCATGTAGGACAATATGTATATTTATTAATATATATATATATATATATATATATAAAAATAGCTGTGTTCATACTACATTCAGCAATTAATACCTGAATAATAATACTATACATATGTGCACCCTCATATATATATATATATATATATATATATATTTATTAATATATATTGTGTATTTGGGCAGCAATCTCTCTTATGTAGATTTCATTAAAAATGACAGACAATGTATTATGGTAAGATTTTTTTTTATGTAACTTTTCATGTGATCTAATGAATTTTTTTCTTTTCAGAAGATAAATTATATAAAAATTGTACAAATGTTTTGTTTTTCCAAGCACTTTCGGCAATACTTTTAGGCATTATCAAGGATGAATTTTATTTTACGTGTAACGGAATATATGTAGTGTTATGTATGTTTGTAGAGTCATGTGGACGTTTTATGTTCCAAACACAGTAAGCACGTTGTTGACGTGTTTGTAGTTGATATTATTGAGTGTCAGGTTTTTCTTTTTTATTAATGATGCTTCCATTATTTTTAGCCTATTTTTGCATGCGGATGATGCTATGATATTTGTGCTGTCAACAAGTATGTTACAGATGGTGCTTGTAGGTCTCCATGTTTGCTTAAATGAGATAGAATTGAGTTTTGTTCAGAGAGATGCAATGGGAGTCAACTTCATAAAACAAACATACATAACACTACACATATTCAGTTACTACATAAAATGAAATTCATCCTCAATATTGGCTAAAAGTATAGCAAAAAGCGCTCAGAAAAACAAAACATTTAGACAATTTTTATATAATTTATGTTCTGAAAAGAAAAAAAAATAAGATCACATGAAAAATTACATAAAAAGAAATAACCCTAATAACTTCTTTTTATTTAATGAAACCTGCATATATATATATATATATATATATATATACATAAATAAAGGTGTATTTAGACAGTAAGTATTTATCCAAACAAGTTTTATTAAGCTCTCTCGATAAGCTATATCTATTTAACTTTTCATTATATTTTTAATTTCTAAATGTGTTGCTGTACAGGATTGAAGTTATAAATAGATTATTCAACATTCATGTTTTTCTTCTGTTCAATTACTTTTGACTATCACAGTCATGGTCAAGAACTGAGTATTGCCAGTATGGTAAGCAAGATTTATTATTTGATTGAATTTGGCATTTTTAGATAAAACTATCACTTCTAATTCCAGCATTATAAAAATGTTAACATTTAGCCAAATAATTCTTTCATGCTATAATGATAACATCCAGTTCTTGACAATGACTGTGATAGTCAAAAATAGTTGAATATAATAGAAAAGAAAACATAAAATTTGGAAAATTTATACATGACCTCAATCTATGTACCACACTTTGAAACTGGAAAGATATAAAAAGTTGAATAAACAGACATTAGTGTTGGTAATTAATAAAACCTATTTGTATACATATATAAATATATATATCTTAGAAGTAGCACAAACTAATGGGTTAGCAGTCCACTGTTTATAGTGATTTACTCTTTTAAGAGTTCTTAGTAAAGCATTAGATAGAGTAATATTTTTATTATAAGTTTATAATAAAAACATAATTTACTGCAACAGAAGAGCTGTTGTGTTTCAGGGCCTGTTTATTAGCATCTCATCTACCTGAAGAGGCATTAATAAACAGGCAGCAAAACACAACAGCTCTTGTGTTACAGTAAACTAAGTTTTTATTATAAACTTACAATAAAAATATTACTATATATATATATATATATATATATATATAAAGATAATCTCATGATTTGTGTGGTGGAGATTGTGAGACAAGTTTTCTCATCTTGAAAGCAAAGTCCCTTGGGGCATATCCTTGGGTGAGTTGGTGAAGGGAGATAATATCAATGGTATCACAGCAGAAATCCACCATATTTTCCTCATGAATGTCACCACTGACCTCAACCAAAATCTGTGGAAAATGTTTCTTCAGGTTTTCTGCATATTTCTTGGACACCTGAAATTAAAAATGTGAAATGAAAATTTGGAATATTAAATCAAATATTTTTAGCAACAATACATGATAGGATGTTCATTATGGTGCAGTGGATATTGGCTCTGAATGAGAAATCAGAGCCAAGTTCAAACTGGAATTTGAACTTGGCTCTGATTCCAGTTGAATTTGCTGCATTCACTTACCCTCAAATACCCTTGGGAAAGGTATTAATCCATCTCTTCCTTCCAGCTATGGGTTAAATAACAGGACAGGTTGGGTTCTATAGCATTGGTTGCACACAGTCTAATGGCAACCTAATGTGAAAAAAAATTTCACTTAAGCACTGGTACCCTTGGGAAAGCTATTAATCCGTCCCTTCCCTCCAGTTATGGGTTAAATAACAAGGGTAGGACTTGGGTACCCTGCCCTTAAAAACAAATCCCAATGAATCTTGATACTCGAAAAGAAAAAGTATTACTAGACACAAAAACTTATATAAAAACAACAATAAATTGTTGAAAGAAAAAAAAGTATTACCAGCAATAAATAAATAAAAAATTTAGTTGGCAATAAATGACCCACCGAGGTTGATATGCCATAAAAACAAAACAACCAACCAATCATAATCTTGTCAAATAGCTGAATACTTGATGCTTCGCCAGGGCTACCAAGGGTGTTTTTATTGTGACACCAATACTGGATGGGTCGCCTCCAGGCCCCATCCCTTATTTAACCCATAACTGGAAGGAAGTGACGGATTAATACCTTTCCCAAGGGTACCAGTGCTTAAGTGAATGCAGGGTACTCAACTGGAATTCAAACTTGGCTCAACGATTTCTCTTTCCAAGCTGACATCCACTGCACCACAACGCACATCCGTCACTGAATGCTTACAGCACCTGGACTTCCCCAAGCGGTCACCCATCTAAGTACTGACCAGGCTCACATTGCTTAACTTTGGCGATCAAACGAGAACCAGTGTATTTAACGCGATATGCCGTAAGTACATACACTACCGGCCATAATTATTAGGCCACCCCAGTTTTTTAAAAGAAATTATATATTTTATACTATTTTTAGTATTTATTGCCAAGTGGATAATTCTAAATGAAAATAGAATGGTTCTTTTGTTATTACTTTGCAAAATTTTACAAGGCAAGAAAGCAAAGATGGACTCATTCAAATCACCCTAAATTTTCTTCATTTTTTCATTAATGAAACTGCAATATTTATAATAAATTCATTCGATGCACATGTTATTGTGCAGTATTAACAAAAGAATCATTCTATTTTCATTTACACAAGTGTATCTAAGGAACAACATATTGGGCATGTAAAAACAGTTTTCAAAAACATACAATTGTATAGGTTCAAATTGTATGGGTGAGGAAAAGGGTGAATTGTTTTTGCCTAAAATCAAGTACCTAGAACAAATCATTAACAAAAATGGTCGTCAATCACATCCGTCAAAGATAAGTGCAATTAAGAATATACCTCTCAGAATATGCCTTTCCCAACAAACATTACCAGGTTATAAACATTTCTGGGACTAGCCAACTGTTATAAAATCTATATACCTAATATGCAGAATTTTAAAGCTCCACTGAACATTTTGCTTAAAAAAAAATGGAACTGGACTGATAAATGTCAGGTGTTTTAAGGAATAAGAAAAATACTACCTTCAGACTTAGATGCTAGAGATTATGATATAGGAACAGTAGTTCTACATAAATATGATGATGGTAACACAAAAGCTGTTGCACATAGTTCGCGTTCACTACTACCAGCAGAAAAAAATGCTACTGCCAGATCAAAAAGGTGGTGTTAGCAATATTTGCAATGAAAAAATTTCACAAAATTATATACGGAAGGAGTTTTCATTTACAGACAGACCACAGACCTCTTATCTTATTTTTGGTTTGAAAAAAGGAATTCCTATGTATGCAGTGAATAGATTACAATGCTGGGGTACCATCTTATTAAATTACAATTTTAGGATGGAATACTAATCGTCTAAGGATGTGCGTTGTGGTGCATTGGATAGTGGCTCGGAACGAGAAATCGGGGAGCCAAGTTCGAATTCCAGCTGAATTCATTGCATTCACTTACGCGCAAATACCCTTGGGAAAGGTATTAATCCATCTCTTCCTTCCAGTTATGGGTTAAATAACAGGACAGATTGGGTTATATAGCCTTGGTCGGCAACCAGTCTACCGCAGAAAGCAATGGCAACCTACTGAGGGATAATCTTCTGCCCAGTCAGTCATGTCTCGAAAGAGACATGATCGCCCAAGCGTGTATCACGTATGGCACTTAACTGACTGACTAATCGTCACAAAAATTAGGACATATGGATGGTTTATCAAGATTGATAACAAAAAATACTGAACTGTCTGAGGACAATATGATTTCAACATTTAAAGTGAAACAGAAATTAAGAATATATCATGCAATGTAGTATGCGAAATACTAATTGTCTTGGAAGAAATAAATGTAAAAGCAAAACAAAACATGTTTATTTCGAAAAACAAAAACAAAAAAAAAAATAAACACTAAATAAAAGTAAGAAAAACAATTTTTAGAAAGAAATCCAGACGTGAACACTTACTTGTTATTTGATTGATTACTAATGTTTGCACAAAGTGTAGTAATAACTATCATATTACAAAAAAAGTGGATATCAAATGAATTTCATAAAGGACACCCTGGAATTTCAAGGATGAAATCTCTTATCAAAAGCTATGTATACGGGACCAAAGTTGATCAAGACATTGAAAAATTAATAAAAGACTGCAGTGATTGTGCTCTGGCAGCAAAATCACCTATCACAAAATTACAACCTCAACCAAAGACAGATACTCAGTTGTCAAGACTGCATATAGATTTCACATTATCTTGTGGTAGTGGATAGCTTTACTAAGTGGCCAAAAATCTGTAAATGCAAAAAACTTCAAGATGTGGCATTCCAGATGTCACCCGGCAATATCACCCAAGATCAAATGGACAAGCTGAACAGTTTGTGGGTACAGTGGTTTGTAAAAAGCAAGTAATGAAAAAGTGAGTGAAGAAGCACAACAAAAATTATAGAACGTATAACACCAAATCTCAATACACTGTCAGGCATGTCACCAGTAGAATTGATAGTCGCAAGAAAAATTAAATCAGTGTTCAACAAGTTGTTATCAGGTCAAGAATAAGAACAGATAACAAAAAGGATACTAAATTTTTCAAAATTGGTAAAAAGTGTTTTCGGAGTATATAAAAATGGAAAAGAAATGTGGGAAGACAGTGTAATATCACAAACTAGAAAGATGATATATATGGTGAAAGGTAAAAAGTAGAATTGCAAAAGACATTGCTATCAGTTAAAGGAAAGGCTTATTGAAAAATGCCCACAAGAAAGGAAGAACCTATAAAAGTACTGTAATACTTTTTATGTACTAGCCCCACAAGAATTTGTTGAACATACAAGTATGATTACCAAAAAAAGAAAAACGTATAAAAAAATCTAGAGGTTGACCAAAACGTAAAAAATACAAAGTTCAATACGTTAACGAACTCACTAGAAAGTAGAAAGGATGAATACTAATAAACCAAACAAAATATTTACTCAAAAGAAAAGACTTTAAAAGAAATCTCAAAGTGGGGGGAGATGATGTGGAGTAAATAATGCACCCCCAGTAACACAAATGAACTAGTCTAGACGCCTTAAATAAAGAACTCCAAATGAGTAAAAAAAAAAGTTCATTTGATCTCAGTTAAATGTATTTCTAACAGACATCATGGTGAATAGCCTAAGCAAGACTTTATATTCTAATTGTGGAAATGAGTTATAACAGAAAGAAATATTAAATAGAAATAAAATCAGAATATTTACACATAATTCATACTTAGAAAAAAAAAGATAGTAAAATATTATTGAGTAGAACTCTTCCACAGCCTCAAGAATGACCTTGATATGTCCTTGCTGTGGCCTCTGAACTGAACACATACCCAGATCAACAGGATCTTGTTCATATCGGTTATCATGTTTACAATGGAGAGTTTCAGTGACTGTATAGTATTGTTCTAAGAAGTCACAGGAGGCCACATGTTGGGAACGGCATAATTATCTCATACACGCATGCACGTACACACCAAAACAAAGATATTTAAGTATGCTCAATATTGGACAGACTGCTTGTAAATGTATACAGTGTGATCAGAGAAAAGCAACACTGCATGTTCTATATATATATATATATATATATATATATATATATATATGGAGTGTCTATTCAAATATGGTTATCTAATACAAAGTAATGTTTAAGTAATTATACACACACAAATGTTATTTTTTTTTTTTTAGATACGCATATTTGAACAGAAGTTCCATTTATTTATTAAACAGTATATTTATTTATTTTGAGCTACCAGCCTGAATATTTGAGAGATTTTATTAAAGAAAATTATGTGCTCTCTGGAAGGATTCAAACCTGTTGTGCCCTGGGAGGGTAAACTGCCATTAGATCTGATCTACTTTAGATCTCTCATTAATAAGATTTCTGATGTCCTTTTTTCCCAAATTTGCAGTAGTACACAGTTATCAATGACATAAGCACAGTTTCAGATTTGACATTTGTAAAAGAAAATAAAGTACTGATAACTTTGAAAATTCAATTTATTTTATGAAAAAAAAATCTTATTCTAAAAAGCTAAAAATCAATTTTTTTATTTTCTGACAAGCATTGGGGATGGACAAATGTATAATGAATGCAAATATACAAAGTTTGTTTAAAAATACATCTTCTCCATTTCTTACAAGTGGACCTATAATAGCAAACATGAAGTAGTGTCAAATTGGCACATGAAGTAGTGTCAAATTGGTACCTTTCAAAGTTAAAAATGTTGCTTTTTAACTATTCTACAGCTTAGATTGTAAGTTGGTTACCGTATAAACATACAATGTGACCCTATTTCAAGTTTTCCACCAACTGGTCAATGATGACCACTTGCTGTATTTCGATTCTCATTCTCCTTGGTGTATACTAAAAGCTGGAAAAGAGCCTGCTGTATATTCATAAGATAACATGATGAAAGACAAATATCACATCAAGAAATAACACAAACTGTTTCCCTTATGTTATAAAACAGTTATTCTTAATCAAGGCTTTACTCTTTCGCCTAAATTGGTAGGTTAGTGATAAGGACAACTTCTACTAGGTTAGTTCATTACTCCACTTCTCCAAACTTTTGGCCTGTCTACACATAGAAATGTGTGACTGGTAATACAAATGAATGGCATCAGAAGCTCGTGACAGACAAGTCAGTCTCACATCAAATGTAATGTTTTTAAAAAATTATGTATTTCATAATATTTTTAGCCTTTATTGCCAAGAGGATAATTTTAAATGAAAATAGAATGGTTCTTTTGTTAATACTACACAATAACCTGTGCATCAAATGAACTGTTCTGGTGTCCAGTTTTTGTGCTCTCTTCCCCATGCTAGTCTCCTCTTCTTATTGGCTGACCAAAGCAAAGGCTTCCTGGCTGCCTTGTAAAATTTTGCAAAGTAATAATGACAAAAGAACCATTCTATTTTCATTTGAATTATCCACTCAGCAATAAATATTAAAATAGTATGAAATAGATCATTGTTTTTTTTAAACTGGGGTGGCTTAATAATTATGGCCGGTAGTGTATGTTACTTCACAATTTTAGTCTCAATATCTGATTGATAAAAATGTATTTTCTTTATGTGTAAAGCTTTCTATCAAGAAACCAATGCATTTTAATCCTTGATTGGATCATATTTCAATCTTTGTAACAAGCCATTTATTTCAATCCTTGACTGCATCAGTGTTCACCAAAAACTGTGAAAGAACGCCACACCGAGAAATAAGTGAACCCTGTTTTCAATAAGTATTTTATTGCCTGTTCATGCAAGAAGGTAGGCAGGTGATAGTTATGACATGTCGGCTTTTCCCCTTACCAACTCCTTGCTCATTTATTTATACCAAAGTGGTAGAAGATAATACAAAATGCAGATATAACCATGACATAAATTAGGGCAAACCAGAACTTTCCCTGATCCCAAGCACAGCTTTTTAATATTGACTAGCATTTGGATATAACTTTTCCCACTTTGTTGCCACTTGATCTTCAAAAATCCTTTTACTTCCAATTGTCCTTCACTTAAAATGGATAAAGGATTAGAAAACCAAACTTCAAAAGAAACTTTCCACTGATCTATCAAACAGAAACACTTGGGACTGAGATCAGGGTTGGGATTTCTCCTAAGCTATATTCAAAATTCAAGGCAACTCTACTTATTATTTTTTATATTAATACTAAAGAATATATATATTTGTTTAAATATCATTTTTAATATTTGAGTATATACTCTGTTTTTTATAATTAAACAGTATGTCTATACTTCTGAGATGAGGTAGTATTTACATTATTCAAACTATTATCCCCATCTTTGTTGTTATTTTTACAACATTTTAGCCGCCGTACGCTCCGACTTTGTTCAGCATAAAAATGACAACAAAGATGAGAACAATAGTTCGAATAATGTAGTGTAAACACTATATTTATTTATATATGTTTTCCACAATTAAATATTATATTTATTTTTATCTACTGTCCTGAATAATCAAGAAATATTTTTATGAAAATATGTGTCCTCCAGCAGCATCTCTTAAGGCAAAACTATCAATTCATCTGATGTATCTTAGACTGCTTGACCACGAAGGACTTACAGTCAAACAAAGCCCAAAATAGTACCTTTAAACACACATTTTCCTGACTTTTCGAAGAACTTATATCTGCTCTATTTTCTTATCCTAATATAAACAAAGACAATTTATTTGCAAAATTTTAAGAAATCTGTTACAAAATGAATTATCTATGATATATTTTTAATTGTTTAAATAAAATAAGGGATGCAAATTTGAATCCTGCCAAAGGAAGTGATATATATATATATATTGTCATCCGCAGACAGATCTGTTTCACTGTATCACCGCTCATCAGTACAGTTAGACTCCGATTGCTTTTTTACCCAGGATTGAAACCCGACCAAAATGGCGTCAGTCAGCGACTACCCCTGAGCTATGATATACACAGCCTTTGAGATTTTAAAAAGATATCACTCGACTGGTGGTCGAGAGTGAGGGAAAATTTACTCACCCCAAAATCATTTTACTTGACCGTCTACATTTTCTTAATAGCTGTCTTACATAAACATAGTGTGAATCACTAACAGAGAATAAAAAACAAAATTTTAATTAAAATTTCGAACGTGTTAGAAAGGATTTAAAAAATTAAAAAAATAATAATAAAATTTGATCTTTCCTCTTAATAATAACAAACATTTTGATGATAAAACTTTATATTAGGTTTGAGCCCTTTTAACATCATATGCTGTTTTTTTTTGTTTTTTTTGAGAATTGAGTGGAGGTACCTAATTGTAGTTTCTTTCTTCTATTTGACTACAACCTCCATATCATAGATAATAAAAAAAATAACAAATCTGATTTTCTCAATGATTTTCTATAAAAAAAAAATTACTAGTATAATTTGTTTTTCCAAACGTGGTTGAAAGAAGTATGCGTATATTTTTTTTCTTTCAAATGTTCGTTTTTACTTTTTGTAAGCAATCTGGGCGACCAAGACATTTGGCTCCTCTCTGGAAGCATTAATGAAAGTTTACACCAAAGTGTTCAATAATGTCATTGTAGGTCATTCTAAGTAACCTGTAAATCTTAAATGGCATACTTT
This sequence comes from Ascarosepion bandense, assembly GCA_037127315.1. Classification (NCBI taxonomy): domain Eukaryota; kingdom Metazoa; phylum Mollusca; class Cephalopoda; order Sepiida; family Sepiidae; genus Ascarosepion; species Ascarosepion bandense. The sequence goes on from JBBBDQ010002291.1 coordinate 1,181,553, forward strand.
TGGGTTGTAAAAGTTGGGTTGGGTTTTTCTATATTTGAATGAACATGTTTCATTGCAAGATTTTTAATCTACCTTGGGCAAGTAAAGCAATAAACTTTAATAGCCCAATTAAGTTTTTAATCATCTGAGTAGATCAGGTGAGTCAAATCTCAAAGGTTGTATATTTTTTTTTTTTTTTTTGTTGCTTTTGTTACAGTATGGTTCACCCTGTACAAGACCTGGGAGCCACTCAAAGTAGAGGGTTATACTGCTTTATACAATCGTACCTAGAGAAATCCCCTGGCAAACAAGGTGGTGGTAATCCTACACCTTTTTTTTATTTAATTCAAATGTGTTGAAAAGGAGTTAATATGATCTTTGTTGTTAACTAGCTGATCACTTCGTCATAAATTGTTCAAGAGAATAGTGTCTACTTAAAACACTAATTGTTACAAAAATAAGTGAAAGTTAACTCTGTGATTTATAAGGAGAACGTCTGTCAATTTAGATGTAAAACTCTTAATAAAGAAATAAGGACAACCACAGAAAGTATTAAAAGTAAAAGATAATTACTATGGCAAATAAACAAATAGTGATTTAGTTGTCAGCTGATTTTTGGTTGGAAAATGAATGTATGTGTTAACATTTCATTGTCTTTCTATTTAGATATTGCTTATTGTACGAGTTAACTTAAGGCAACAAAATATTACAAGCCATTTAAGCAATTTTTCAATTACATTCTACTTCTTTTGTTCCATTTTTTAATCATTTAACCCCAAGCAAGGCAATAAAGCCACTAAGATGCAAAGTGTTCCTGAGTGTGAGATAATATGAGAAAAAGTCAACATTATTAAAGAGAGAGAACAATAGAAGAAAAGAAATTAAGAAGATAAAAGATAACGATTGACATTGCTTTTATAATTTTTGAAGTTCACACTTGACTGGAAAAAAAGAAACTGGAAGAGAGCTCCACAAACAATAGAAGAAACTGTCAGAATAGAACTTGCTGTTACATTGAGCCAATTCAACTGTAAGATTGGGAGACCTTGCTTCAGTCTAGTAATATACCCAAATTTTCAATGTCAAACTGCCAAAGAGGAAACCTCATCAAATGAAAGTATCTATAGATAAGTAATAGGGAAGTTATGTTACAGCAGTGGGAAAGTGAGTGAAACTGAGATGCCATGTCTGAACCAAGAACATTGCAGATTCTTCTTCGGATTTTATCAAATATCTTTAAATATATCGCAGGAGCGCTATACAAGATGTGGCAGCAATATACAAAGCAAGGACATATGGTCGACTTATGAATATGTAAGAGATTCTGGTGAAAAAATTGTCTAGAATGACACAGTGAATCAAATTTCCTGGCAGCAGAACTAGTAATTTATTCAATATACTCTTTCTACTTCATGTCAGTGAAAAACATTATACCGAGAAAATGTGGTGAGTCGCTCTCCTGGAGGTTAGCATCAGACATACAAAGAGGAAAGTTCATCAGAAAAATTACCATAAAATATTTAAGGAAAAGTGACTGTTACAACAGCTGGAAATGGTAGGATCAATAACACTGCAGATCTGTGTATTTTACCAAGAATTTCTAAATACATAGAAATACCAGACCAGACGTGGCAGCAATTCAATGCATGGATGAATAACAGACTTATAAATGTGTAAGATAGACTGAGGTGAGAAAAACTGTCTAGTTCAACATAGTGAACCAATATTTTTAACAGCAGATATTAAAATATATTTCCAATTCATGTCTGTAAAATATGTTAACTTAAGAAGTTGCAAGGTATCATACACCGGATGAAAAGCAAAAAAATGTTCTGATGGTTTATTCTTTAGGGAGGTGTTAAAATGAACAGGCCATTTCTTATCACAGAAAAAAAAAACTTTACTTTGCTCTGTATATTCAATGCTTGCTGAATATTAAAATAAACAGATGCAAAGGTAGATAGATATGAACAGACTTAGATAGATAGATAGATAGATAGATAGATATGAAAGTGTAAAGCTGAATACTATTAGGCATATTAAAAACCTTTGCAATGTTGGGTATCCCCCCCACAATACTGTCCATTCCATTATCTGCAACAAGATTGCAGAAAGGTCAAACTGATTATAATTAAAAAATGCCCCGTTTATCTGACACTTCTCTGGATTGGAGCTGACTGTGAAAGCTTAACTAAACAGATTTCATCTAGTGTCCGTGCTTGTTATTTCTCGGATGAAGTTTAAGTAGTGATTCATACCCTGCCTATTTTCTGTTCTAGTCAAAAGGATGTTCTCCCACTTCAAGTAAATTCTGTGATTTATCAATATAATTGTGATTGCAGTGCCAACTACGTAGAGAGAACTACTCGGCATCTAGATATGAGGATTAAACAACACATTCCAAGTAAGATCAGGAACCATACCTTGGCTTCTAATAAACCTGTCCTGAATACCTATGGTTCCTCCAAAGTTTGCTGCTGAGTTTAGTGTTGACTGGTTCACGGTTGGGTCCCAGTCACACTCTTTATTTCATTTAAGAGGGCTAGAGGCTTTGGATATCAGGTCCTGCAAAACTCTCTGTAAACATTTTGCTGGGACATGCTTCTAGCCTCTAGTACTTCTTTCCCTGTCAATATAATTTTTTTCCTCTCTCTTCATTCATTCCATGATTTATTTTAATCTAAGTTAATCTAATGAGGCCAGTTGCTTCGTTTTCAAAATGCCTAATAGTATTCAGCTTTACACTTTCATATCTATTATCAAGTTCTGTACCTTCAAAAATATCTTCTAATATATATATATATATATATATATATATATATGATGGATTCTCCCGTCGCGTTCAACGTATGAGGGTCCAACCTTTTTCCAGCAAGACAACCACACAGAGATTTGTTTATAGTGGTGAAGGCATTGTGTAGTACCATCCACACTTCTTGGAACTGCTGATAACAAACAATTGGTGCAGATGGCTGCCACAAATCGCACGAACAGCAGACCTCAATTATTTAACCCATAATTGGAGGGAACGAACGGATTAATACCTTTCCCAAGGGTACCAGTGCGCAAGTGAATGCAGCGTGCTCGACTGAAATTGGAACTCGGCTCACCGATTTCCCCCTCCAAGCCGACATCCACCGCACATCCGTGAATGCTAACAGCACCTGGTATTCCCAAGTGGTCACCCACCTAAGTACTGACCATATATATATATATATATATATATATATATATATATATATATATATATTGCATTTTTTTTCACACAGACAATATCCAACTATTATGTTGTGCAGTTAATAAATTCAAAAGTTAATTTTGTGTATATGTATTGTTTTTGAATTTGTCAACTGCACAATATAATAGGGTCATTTGGGCACCGTCTGTGAGAAAAAGATGACCATGACGCAATTTCACTCAACCAGAAATTTGGAAACAAAATACTGTACTGCTTGGTTTTCGGATTTGTAGCTTCAATACGAACATTTCTGGGTGTTTGGGTGTGAAAACAGTGCAGAGGATTCTGAAAGAGCTGGATGAATTTAATGGCGATTATGAGGGTGTTTAGAGTGATCACTAGTGATGCTGATGTCACGCCTCCATTCATTTTCCCACAGGACCTCAGACTCAACATGAGGCCTACGTCAAGTGCTTTGTGGAGGTAGTGCTACTCTGGGTCAAGAGAGTGGCTGCTGGAACATGTTTACTCTGCACCATGCCACACAAGCAGGAGAACCCAATCATGGCTATTTGACAATTTCTGCAATCACATCACCCCTTATATCTGGCCATGTAACTCACCAAATTGCAACCCTTTTGATTATTACGTGTGGGGCGTAGTTGAGTGAGAGACCAACAAAACTCTTCGTTACACCAAAGATGAACTACTGAAGGCAAGGATTATGGCTACATTCACCAACTTAAATGAACAGGTCATCCTGAAGAGATGCAGAAGATTCCAAAGTCATCTGGAGGCCATGGTTGAAGCCAAAAACAATTTTAAAATATTAAAAAAATACTCTTTAATATTTTGAGATATTTTTGCATAATTTTGGTAAATAAATATTAAAATAAGATGTCAATGTTATTTTCAATTTTGCATAATTTAGATGACAATTATCTATCACACTATATATATATATATAAATATATACACTAGAGTTCAAAGGCTTGGGGCCTTCCTCTGGTAATTTTTTTAAATTGGCCCCAAAAGTAGTTCTTTTGTACTTTAAACAAGAGAAAATCATTATACATAGCTAAAACAGAAAGTGAGGCATGATATTTTTATTAGAAATTTTATTATGAAAAAAAGAATAAAAGTATTTTATGATTAAATTTTTCTCTCCTCAAAATATTCTCCTTTAGCCTTGATTACTGCAGTACAAATTTTGGGCATTCATTGCAAATATTTATCAAAGTATAAGTTTCATAATTGATTCTATTCTTTTCTTCAGTGACTCTAGAAGTTGGAAAGGTTTCCCTCTTCTGTCAAGTTCATCCCATGCTAATTTTGGGTTGTGCTTCAAACTTTTGAACTCTAGTGTCTATATATATATATATATATATATATATATATAGATAAGACAGCATGTGTCTGCTAATATTAGATGACTGTTTTTAGATTTTAATTTTGTTTACAAAAATCAAATTTCAATACAAAATTCAAATTAAAAACGATCAGTTCATAATATGCACCTGATGATTGTGTAGTGTGTAAAACTCCAAGTCATGCTTTAGACATAGGATTGAGTACTGTTCTATTAACACTTGATAAATATTTATATATCAGTCTGTACATATGTTTATATACATATGTATACTTATTTATATCCATACCTATAGTGTTTAATTGTGATAGTATATAGAGCCAAGGATGTTATTTTTTAGTGGTTATCTGTAATATATATAAAAGGCAATATGTGAGTCTGTGTGTGACTAATCTATGCACGCCTACATTTTTTAAGCTACGCCATTCAAACTTTCTAGGGACACATATCTACAGGGAAGCCAGGTCAACACATACTTTTTGAGTTTAAGTTCAGCAATTTTTCCTTTCACACCTTTCAGCCAATGGAGCCAATTGTTTACATTTGCTCCGTAAAACATCTAAGATAGTTGCTAGATTACATCACAGAAATCAAATTACATGTGTCAAACGCGACTAAAAAAAAAAAAAATGAGCCTTTATATTTAGTTCCTGATGTTTTAAAAATTTATTTGGTCAACAAAAAAATGTGAATATTTTTCCCCATAATTTTGAAACAAATGAAATATTTAAAAAAAAAACAAAAAAAAACGTGTTTTTTTTTCAAACAAAAACAAAATATGTAAAAAAAAAAAGTGCCAATGGTTGATTTAAATATTTAACTTTTTTTTTGCAGATTTAATATTTCATACTTCAGAAAATAAAATTTTAAAAAAATAAAGCTTCTTTTTTTTTTTCACTAAATATTTTATACAGGAAATCAACTGTCTGTAATTTGTGTGGCATTAATGTAATTTTTTCCTCTAAAATTAAATGTCTACATTTTTAAATATTATTCAAAAATTTCTTAAATTCATTTAGTCAAAAAAATATAAATATTTTCCCCCGTAAATTTGAAATAAAAACAAACACAATGTTGTTTACAATGTCATACAAAACATCATCTAATTAAAAAATGTTCTGAGTTGCACAGGCAACACTGGGCTATGATGCTAGTTATTGATAATATGTGTTCTGGCAGGCAGGTTTTTTATTGTAAGGTGCTCAATATCAGGGTGTAGATAGAGTGTCCAGTTATACCATAGCCCTGCAGCTTACATAGAAGGCCAGCATGCCAGACTCTGTCAAATGCTTTGGAAATGTCAAGGGCCACAGTTCGGGCTTCACTGTTTTTGTCAAGGACCTGGAGTATATTCTCAGTGATGGTCGTGAGCATATCAGCAGTAGACCTGGCGAAGCAAAAGCCATACTGTTTGTCAGAGAAGAGTCTATGGGCTGTGAGATGTTGTACCACCTCGGCGTTGATGATGGCTTCGAACACTTTGCCAAAGATTGGTAGGAGGCTGATAGGGCAATAATTAGCAGAGTCAGAGGGTTCTATATTTCAGTAACATGTATTCCTTTTTTTTTATTTCATATATTTATAAAATTCAATTTGTCTTTTAGTGAATATTTTGGACAGAAATTTGAAAGGCTGAGTAGTTCTTACCTCTGCAGTAAGGTTGTCAAAAAGGACAACATCACAACCAGCTCTGGCAGCTTCCATGGCCTCTTCCAAATTTCGACACTCCACTTCAATTTTCATTGAATGACCACCAACAATTCTGGCATCTTTTACAGCCTAGACAAACAATAGCAAAAAAGGGAACTGAATTAAAAAGGATGACATTAATATAAAAAAAAAAAAGTTACCTGTTTAGCATCTTCCATACATTCATAATTGATAAAATAGTTATTGCCTTTCATACCATTCATCCATACATTGAATATTACTGACACATCTGGTCTGGTGCTTCTATATATTTAGGAATTTTTGTTAAAATACAAAGAAGAATCTGCAGTGTTATTGGTCCTGTCCTTGCATCTTGGATTCAGTCACTTTCCAAACACCATAACATATCTTCCCTGTGCCTTTTCTATAAATATTTTCATGCTAATTGTTCTGCTAAGCTTTTCCCTTCCATACATAGACTTTACAATTTCAAGTGAAGTACTAGATTGACAGCTAAATCTCATCATTTTACAGTTCAAATGGCTAGATTTTGCTTCCCAATTAACTTTAATCATCAAAAATGTAAATGCAATGTCAATCTTCTGTCTTCTCAATTCCTGTTATTTTATTGATTATTCATTAATGTTTTTTCTTTTTCTTTATATTCTTTCACATACAATAACCCCTTGCAGTTTCTTTGCTTGGAGTGAAATGATTTCAAAAGCAAAAACTTTTTGTGTCTCCAACATGATTATTGTCATCTATACATTAACAGTTTTCCAGCTTTGCTCTGCAAATATTTAAGGGATTTTGAAAAGCCTTCATGATTTTATTTTGCATCCAATGTTGGCATGAGATCGAGGAAAATGTAATTTTATAAATGTAATTTTTCAATAGTTATTGCCTTTCATACCATTCATCCATACATTAAATATTACTGACACATCTGGTCTGGTGCTTCTCTATATTTAGGAATTTTTGTTAAAATACAAAGAAGAATCTGCAGTGTTATTGGTCCTGTCCTTGCATCTTGGATTCAGTCACTTTCCAAACACCATAACATATCTTCCCTGTGAGATCGAGGAAAATGTAATTTACCAGTTGATAATGTAATTATATCATTTTAATACAGGGAAAATGGAAATCACGAAAAGAACATTCTTAAACGAAAATGATCATAGATTTAGAATATATATAACAGACAATGAATGTTTATTATGTTTAATCATGAGCTGTTTTAAACATCATATTTTAACTTTAATTTATGGTGAAAATAAAGACAAAAGCTTAGAACCTGCATAATAAAAAAATAACCAAATAATTTTTGTCTTTATTTTCACCAGAAATTAAAGCTAAAATATATTTAAAACAGCTGATGATTAAACATAATAGACATTCATTGTCGGTTATATTTAACAATATATAATTACATAATTATCTGCCACCTCAATACACTACATATATATATATATATATATATATATATATATATATATAATCTAAATCTAAACTTATTTATAAATGGAACTTTGTCTGTGTGTGTGTGTGTGTGTGTGTGTGTGTGCCTATAGACTCCAAAACAGCTGAACCGATTTTCTTGAAAATTTACACAATTGTACTAAAAGCATCTGTGAGTGTTCTTAGTTAGGTTTTGTGTAGAGGTAACCCCAATAAATATCGAAAATCAAAAAAAATCGGGTTATAGAAGGAGTGGTTCGATTTTAATCAAATTTGATACACTCATAGACAAAGACATAAGAAATGATATTCAGAAATTTCAAGGTTGCAGTTCTTACAATAGTGCAGAAAATCAATAATATATATATATATATATATATATATATATATAAAAGCTTTCATTACACCCGACCAACACCGGGCTATACTGCTAGAATATAATTTCAGCTGTATATCTATAGTTAAAAATGTAAATTAACAGTTGATAACACACACAAAACAATTCATTGAATAAGGATTTTACTATTAGGATTCATTCCTATAATAAAATTTCATTTCAAATGAATAAAACCAATGCTTTTCTACTAATAAAATATTCTTTAAGACATACCAAAAAAAAAATTTCCCTATGCATTCCTATTGTAAAAATCTCTTTCCATTGCATTTTTATAGTAAAAAACATCCAATGCATTCCTTTAGCAAAATCCCCATTCAAAGCATAAATTTAAAACAATCCTCCTTCAAATGTATTCCTATCATAAAAATCCCATTTCTATGTGTGTTTATAGTTAAATCACCTCCCAATGCATTCCTTTAGTAAAAATTCCTTTCAAATGTATTCCTATAGCAAAAATCCCATTCCAATGCATCCCACTAGTAAAATCACCATTCAGTGCATTCATTGAGGAAAATTCAATTCCAATGCAGGCATTCCTTTAGTAAAAATCCCTTTCAAATACCTCCCTCAAGTAAAAATCCTTCCCAATGCATTCTGTTAGTAAAATGACCATTCAATACATTCATTTAGCAAAATTCAATTCCAGTGCTTCATTTACTAAAATACCATTTCAAATGCATCCCTTTCATAAAATCCAATCTATTAATTTAGTAAAATCATTCCTAAACTAAAAATCCCTTCTAATGCATTCTTATAGTCAAATCCACATCCAATACTTTCCATTATAATAAATTCCATGCATCTAAAATGAAATCCCCTTCTAATGCCTTTCTATTTTCAAATTCTCTATCCAATATATTCTTATAAGACTCTTTTACAAGAGGTTTGTAAAATAAAATCATCTTTCAATGCATTCTTATTTTAAAATTCTCTATTCAATGTATTCTTGGGTTTCTAAAATAAAATCCTCTTCCAATGTATTTTTATTTTAAAATCTTCTATCTAAAACATTCCTGTAAAACCCTTTTGCAATGGGTTTCTAAAATCCTCTTCCAATACATTCGTATAGTTAAATACGCTTTAGACACTTTCCTTATCCCTTTCTAATATAAACCGATAATAAAACTCCTATTGTAATCCTCTACTAAATTCACTTTCTAATTAATTCCATTTCCATTGCACTTCTATGGAACATAATGCCATTGAGAAAAATGCATTAAAGACAGCCATTAAAAGTGAACAAATTCTCTGTAAGTTTAACCTAGATATAAATACTGAGAACAATTAATAAATGATAAAAGAAAAAACAACAGTAGTGACAGCCAAACAGGAGAGCAAGGCTTTAACAGCTCTAAGAAAAGCAGTGACAAAGACAAGCTAAGATTGGCAGCAAGACTGCAACAGTAGTAGAAGAGATAATAAAAGAAACTGTTTTAACCATTTCACCTCAAGCAAGGTAATAAAGCCACTGCCTAGGCTAAACATTGCTTAACTTTGATGATCAGATAAACGGTGTTTCAACATTAAATGGCCATAAGTGCATTATGCCATCCACACATCTATACTTACAGCACCTGGTCTTCCCAAGCAGTCACCCATCTAAGTACTGATCAGGTTCAAAGTTGCTTAACTTGAGTGACCATATGGGACACAGTGTTTCAATATGAAGTAACCATAAGAGCATTATTCCATCCACATACGCAAGTTTACAGCATCTAGGATACCAAACAGTCACCCATCTAAGTATTGACCAAGCTAAATGTTTCTTAACTTTGGTGATTGTATAAGAGACAGTGTTTCAATTGATGTGGTCATAAGCCAAATTAAATTTTGCATTCAGTAAAATAGGTCAAGGAAGGGGCACAATTTTTAACATTTATGGGTATATAACAGTTCATATGAACAATTTGACTTAACTATAGAGAATTTTCTTATTTTTACTTTTTCATCCTAATTAATCCATCCATGAATTTGAAAACATCCTTCTCTCTCAAACACATGAGATAAGTGTCAACTAGCACTTGGCACTCTCAGTAACTATAGTTGATTGTGAGCCAGTCTCTGTCTGAGGTACAGGTACAATGAGGTCCACAGTAATATTTTCCAAGGGAAAAAATAGGATCAAGAAAAATTAAATATATTTCCACATGACCAGCAATAAAAATGTCATTAGAAAGACTGCTTTACAGGGTTCTGACCAATAAAATCATTATTCCCATTATAAAATCGATATGATGTCAGAAAATCATTGTCTGATATGAAGAATCACTAACTACAGTCGGCCCAATTAGCAAAACTTTCATGTTCAAAAATTTTATTAAACTAAAACTACTTTGCAAAATAGGTTTTATGAAAGTACACCCAATACAAGGCACAAGAGCCACACATGAATTATAGTTTAAAAGTAAAAAATGAATAAAGAGAGAAGGTAATAAGTGATGATTATGAAGATAAAAATAGATAATGATTGACCCTTGACTTGAAGAGGTTAAGATTGTAGTGTCGAGTAAGGACCTCGACTCATTTTTAATAACTAACTTTTAAATTGAACTTTTAAAAATAAAAATGTTTCTTGAAACTTTTATTTTAGTTTTAATTGAAAGCTAAATGATTAAATTTACTATTTCCAGTAAGTAAAATACTCTGGTATATTTCAAACAGAAATTAAATTGATTGAAATCTAAAGCTATGAGATTTTTTGTTTTAAAGATCTTGGAAAAAATATAATATATATCTGTGACACATTATTTTTAGAAAATTAGCAAATTTAATGGTAAATTAATCTGATTTACACATGTATTACTTATTTATAACATGAATAACATGAATTTAGAATAAAACTATTTCTTAATCACAGAATGTTGATCTTTCTAACCTTTCCCATATGATTTTCTATGTGACAACAAGCAGATGCGAGATTAACTAAGTTTCTATGGTGATCTCAAGTGACATAATTGTTCAAATTTTTTCAATTTTTTCCTGTAAGGAGAAGAAACCATGAAACACATGACCTTTTAATGTACACGCAGAAATTATCATACAAAAAAAAAAAAAAAAAACTTCAAATACCCCAAAAAATTAAAAATTATTTTAAAAACACAATGGCTCAATGATTTGTATTAAACTTTTCAATTTTCGATTAGTAAATATAATCTTCACTTAATAACCTAATGTCTACAAGTCTTTGAAATATCTTAAAACTATTTTAAAACTTTATAAATTATTATAATTAAAAAAAAACATGAAAACAATTCTTTTAAAATTTCATTATTAATCAAAAAAATTTTTTTAGATATAATGTCCTTAAATTATATTATTTAATAAAGCAGTTAAAAGCTTATCTAATTAAATAATGTCATAGTTTAATTGCATTTCTACAGGGAGCAGATTTTCAGAAAAAGAGGCAAATGGTTGAAAAAAAACCAAAAAAAAACCAGATGATTTATATTCTCCAATGATTCCTTTTTCTTTTTTTTTTTAATCGTATCACCCCGAGCAAGGCGGTAATGCCACTGATGTGCAGGGGGCTACGTAATAGTGGAAAGATTGGAAAAGAGAAAGCCGGAAACCACATCCTAAACAGGGAACAAGGGATGAGCCTCTACACCTGTTCAATAGACGTGGGTGGAGTGTGAACCAGGTGATAGATAGATCTATCTACTCCAATTAAAGATCTATCTACTCCAATTAAGATCTATCTACTCCAATTGATCTAAGTCCTACATTTAACTAATAAAACCAATTTTGCCTACAAAATTTAATTTCTTGAAATTTCATAAATCTATTTGGAGTGGGCTAACAGATGTAAAAAAAATATATTTTTATCAAGATTTTTAAAAAAAATTAATTTAAAAAATAATTTCACTCATTTCTGAATAAGTCATGAAAGTTTTATTAAAATCTGACAATTATTTGATTTTTGCAAGAATTTCCAAATTAACATGTTTTTCACCAGAATAAAATAGAGTTACATAATATTACATTAAATTGATTGTAAACTCTCGCAGTGATTTGGTTACCCGCTAACTAAAATCAAAACAAGATTTTTTACCAAAATTTTAAACTTGTTAGAAAGGATTACAAAATAATGAAAAAATACTTTGATCTTTCCTCAAGTAGGTACCCCATGCAATTGTCAAACAAAACAGAATAAAAACAAAGTTTTATCATGAAAATGTTTTTTTCCATTATTAAGAGGAAAGATAAATTTTGTTGTCATTATTTTATAAATTTGTTTAATTCTTTTGAAATTACAATTAAAATTTATTTTTTTGCTTACCATCAGAGATTCATGCTATGTTTACATGATGTGACTATTAAGGAAAACTTAATATTATGCAAGTCAGTTTTTGGCGTTGAAAGACACATTAATTAAAAAATTCTTGCAAAAATCAACTAATTGACTGATTTCAAATTTTCAGGACTTATTCACAAATGAATGAAATTATTTTTTTTTTATCATTTCACCCCAAGCAAGGCAGTAACACCACTGATGTGCAGGGAGCTACATAAGAGTAAAAGTTTAAATAGGAGGAGAGTCAAGAGAAAGACAAACTAGTTACAGGGGGTATCAGAGAAAGGGCAAGAGAAGGATAGGAATACAGGTGTGATGACAGTTGCGAAGGTAGAGAGAAAGGAAAAGATAGACAGGGTGATATAGAAAGAACTGGAGTCAAGTGGATAAAAGATGGGTATTGACATTGCATTTAAATTCCTGGGTGTTGTAGCCGTCAGAAAAGCAAGAATATGTCAGCTGCATATGCAATTATTATTCTTAGAAAATCTTGGTAAAAATTTTTTTTTACATTTGTTACCCCCACTCCAATTAATTGCATTAAACTTTTAGAAATACATTAACTGTACCAAATTTTTATTTATTAGTTAAATGCTGGTCTCACTTGGGAACTAAATCATGAAAGTTTTTTTTTATTTTTTTATGAGACCATTTTTCTAAAAATTAGCTCCAAATAGTAAAATAAAAAATGTATTAAAACTATGCTATTTTTAATGTAAGATAAATTTTTAACTGATTTTATAAATAATATAATTTTAGGATATCATAATTTGAAGAAAAAAAATTCGATGAATAATTAATTTTTATAAGAATTGTTTTGATTTATTTTTTTTTTGCTAATTTAAATTTCAAACATCTTTTAAATTTCTTCCAGTTACTCAGTGTCTTTGGTTATTAATTCATTAAAAATAGACTTTATTTAAAAATCGAAAATTCAAAAGCTTAAAATAAATAATTTAAAATTAAGATTTTTAAAATAATTTCTAAATTTCTTTTATTATGTTAAACTGCACATTTTCTTTTACTATGGAACTTAATAGACTTATCATTAAAAGGTCATATTTTAAGGGTCGTTCTCCTTACAACCCTTTTAGTCACCATACTTCCAGATTGATTGATAACAGGTGCTGCATCGTCTACACGAAAGGTCAACAAGTCAGATTTTTATGATTAAGAAATATTTTATTCTAAATTTCATGCCATAAACAAGTAATATTCAAGTTTCAAATCAGATTAATTGAATTTTAAATTTACAAGTTTTCCAAAGGTAACAAGTGAGAGATGTATATTTTATTTTTGCAAGATTTTTAAAACCAAGAATTAATGTTTGATTGTAATTGTGTCAATCGCTAAAAAAATGTAATTGTACAAATGTTTTTTGGGTAAGGGGAAGAAACACCGAATAACATGTCCTTTTAATTTACACATAGAAATTGCCATACAAAAAAAAATTCAAATACACAAAAAAATGTTTTTAATTATTTTAAAAATAGGGAGGCAGAAAGATTTGTATTAAACTTTTAAATTTTCAATTACTAAATATATTCTTCTCTTAATAAGTTTTTAAACTAACCCCAACAGATCTTTGAAGTATTTTAAAAATATTTTTGAAATTTTAAATTATTATAATTAACAAAAAAAGTTAAAAAAATGTAATTCCTTTAAAATTTCATTATTAATAAAAAAAATTTTCTTTTCAGACTATCTATGATGTACTTAATTTTTATTATTTATTCAAGCAATTAAAAGCTTATCAAATTAAATAATGTCCTGAGGTAAAAAAAGAAAAAAAAAAAAGAAAAAAAAAGCATAATGAATAAAATATGAAGAGGAAAGATCAACGTATTTTTTAATTATTTAAAATTTTTTAATCCCTTCTAACACGTTCGAAATTTTGGTAAAAATTAAAAAATCTTGTTTTGATTTTTTAGCGGGTAACCAAATCGTTACGAGAGTTTTACAATGGAAAACGTAAACTCAGTATTTTTCCGGTGAAAAACACATTCATTTGGAAATTCTTGCAAAAATCAAATAATTGTTGAATTTTAATGAAACTTAGGACTTATGCACAAACAAATAAATGAAATTATTTTTTTTAAATCTTGGTAAAAATTTTTTACCAAGATATATTATTGTATTTTTACTAAAAATACATTGTTACTCCCCATCTACGTAAATTCATAAAATTTTAAGAAACTTATATTTTATTGAGATAAATGATTTTAAACGCAGGACTCATTGGGGAATGTAAATCTTAATATTTTTTGGAAAACTTTTGCTTCTATTTCCGAAAAATTGCTCCTAATAGTAAAATTAAAATAAAAAGTGCAATGTAACTATTTTTATTTTTTGAAGAAACTAAGATTTTTTAATTTTTTAGTGTAGCGGGTTACTGCTAAAAAAATACTTATCATGAATGAGTCAATACGGTATGTGATATGAATGAGAGAAGGTTGTAGGAAGTGATTGATTCTTAACTTGTTGAAGAATTCTAGTTCAGGGAAACATTTACGTGGTAATTTACCTAAAGAATATATAAATATTTAAAGTTTAAATACCACCTAGAACCTGTCTCCACTAACAGATTGTATCTTTTTAATGGGCACATCGTGAAAACACTCTCTACTTTCCATTATCAACAATTTTCACAGCTCCGTCAAATTCGCAATATTCAGCCACTTCCATTTCCTTTCTGGGTGTGTAGGGGTTTGCTAAACACCTTGCAGCACTTTACACAACCAACGAAATAAAAACAGCAAGGGAATAAAGTTCAAAACAAAAATACTAACTCAACATTCAACAATAAAAATGTATATAACAAAAATAAGGTAAAAAAAGGTAATTAAATTGTTCCAATGGTCTTCTGTTTATTGGAGTGTTAACAAAATTTGAGTTAGAAAGTTTGTTTTTTTGTTGATGTATATGTGTACAAAAATGAGAATGTATATTACAAAAAAAGGTACCTCCACTCATTTTCGATATCTAAATTCTAATTTGAATATTTATTGCGTAACTAGAACTGTTTACGTTTTACTAAACATAAATGTAAACTTTGTAAACAGTTCTAGTTTGTGAAATATAATGTTGTTAACTTACTTTGTGTTCACTTTGTTGTCTTTCTTTGATTAGTTATGTGCCTTTTGGCTTCCTTGTTAAAGCAGTTTTCTTAAGTTGAAACATTCAGACTGGGTGTGACGTTAAAAGAAACTTTTTAACGTTTTAGTCTGAATATGAAAATGACGATACCTACATTCTTAGCTTCCGGGTGTAATTTTCCCAGCTTCTTCCTTTTTGTTCGTTTTTGTGTCGTTTATATACGTCATGTGATTGGCCCTGATTCACTTGGCGCAAATAGTGTTTTTGTTAAGGTCGCAAACTGAGTTGGTACAAAATAGACGTAGTTGAAAACGACTAATTTTTTTAGCCAATCAGAATGCGTTATTGCATGATTTAATTTGGAGCCTGTTTTAAATGAGGTTTTAAACGATATAGGATTTTGAGGTGTTACTGGTACGTCTAAACAACCACATCTAATCACTACTACTGTACACTAAACTTTTAACTTACAAATGATCATTGCTACCTAAATTTTAACAACTATCACTCCACAAATCTAAAAAGTCAATACAGCCAATGTTTATGCATAAAAAATTAAAAAAACATAGAGGAATATAAAACTAGGTACCCCTACTAAATCGCTGAAAAAACAACATGAAAAAAAGACCCCAAACTTAAATAAAAACGAATTTCCCATCAAAGTGTTTTAGAAAAGATCAAAGTATTTTTTAAGTTATTTAAAAAAAATTTAATCCCTACTGACACGTTTAAAATTTTGGTCAAAAAAAAAATCTTGTTTTGATTTTAATTGGCGGGTAACCAAATCGTTACGAGAATTTACAATGGAAAACGTAATATTACTTACATTTAACTCAGTTTTTTTCCGGTGACAAAAACACAACTTGAAATTATTGCAAAAATCAAATAATTGTCGGATTTTAATGAAACTTTCAGGATTTATTGAATAATTTAATTCATTTGTGAATAAGTCTTATTCACAAATGAATTAAATTATTTTTGAATTTATTATTTTTAAAAATCTTCATAAAAATATTTGTTTACATCTGTTACCCCTCCTCCACGTAAATTCATGACATTTTAAGAAATTAAATTTTGTCGGGAAAATTGGTTTTAGTTAAACACAGGACTCATTGGGAAATGTAAATCATGTATTATTTTTTTTTTAATTTTGCCTTTATTCCCGAAAATCTCCACCCAATAATAAAATTAAAAAATTAATATAACTATGATACAAACTATGACATTATTATTTAATTTGATAAGCTTTTAGTTGCTTGAATCAATGATAAGGACATTATAGTCTGAAGAAAAACATTTTTTTCGATTAATAATGAAATTTTATAAAAATTGTTTAAAGTTTTTTTTTAAATTATTATAATTTGTAAAGTTTCAAAAATATTTTTAAAATACTTCAAAGATTTGTTGGGGTTAGTTTAAAAACTTATTAATTGAAGATTATACTTACTAATCGAAAATTAAAAAGTTTAATACAAATCATCGTGCCTTCCTATTTTTAATTTATCTTCTTTTTAGTATTTGAATTTTTTGTATCGTAATTTCTATGTGTAAATTAAAAGGTCATGTGTTTCAGGTTTCTTCCCCTTACAAGGAAAAATTTGTACAATTATGTCACTTGTGATCGCCGTACTCATATCTCTCACATCTGTCAACCTGTCAACCCATTTGATATGTGGTAGAAGGGGTCACCACTGTAGTAGTTGGGACGGTCAGCCATGTCTGGTACAAGGCCAATTCACAAACATAACTAACAATCCCCACAACTTAAGGTTTTTTCCAGAATTATCGGAAGGTTATTAGAAGGTAGATTTGTGGAAGAATAAAAGTATACCTTTTGTATGTTTAGAATTTTTTTAAAATAAAACAGAATAACATGAATTGGTAGAAGTTAAATGTTCAATGAAAAACAGTCGCAAGAAGTTAAGAGTATCAAGAGCTCGTAGTAGTAACGTGTGTATGTACGCATGAGCATTATTGTTGCGTAGGAATGTCTTTGAAGTTATCGTTCAGTCTTAAAGGGTACCGTTCGTTTATCAAGTATAAGGAGAGACAGACGGGTGAACGATGAAAAGGAAGGAGGTGAGAGAAAAAGAGAGAGATAATAATAACGATCGCTTGACGTTTGTCAATGGACGTGTTAATTCTCTCTGGTGACAGGCGAATTTGCTCGTTTTTTATTTTGTTAATGGGGCTTGAACAGGTCATTCGGAAATTCACTCCCGGATGTGATTCCGGCCTTTCCATTAGACGACGAACAAATTTCGCGTCGGCTCGCGAAAAGTTCCTTAAAATAATTTGTTTCTGAGAATTGAAGATTATTTGAATTTTGGTTTTAGATGTTTCCTAATTTTCTATTGACCGAAAAAAATTTCGCATCAAGGTGTGAAATTTCATGAGTTTTATTTTGGATTCGGTTTTGTGTGTGTGCTAAGCAAAATTTGTAAATTCGAGTTTTTTTAAAATATCCAACAAAATCAATGAGTCAGTGCTTAGCATCTGGATTTTAAATCTAGAACTTGTTTTGTTCACTACATATATATATATATATATATATATATATATATATATATATATATATACACACACACACATATATATATATAAATTGGAGTAGATAGATCTATCTATCGCCCGGTTCACACTCCACCCACGTCTATTGAACAGGTTAAGAGGCTCATCCCTTGTTCCCTGTTTAGGATGTGGTTTCCGGTTTTCTCTTTTCCAATCTTTTCAATATTACGTAGCCCTCTGCACATCAGTGGCGTTACCGCCTTGCTCGGGGTGATACGATTAAAAAAAAAATATATATATACGGCGGACAAGTTAAAAAGTTCAACTCTGTGATTAAGAAATAGTTTTATTCTAAATTTCATGCTATAAATAATACTTGTATAAATCAAATTAATTTAACATTTCCAAAAATAATTTGTCACAGATGTGTATTTTATTTTTGCAAGATTAAAAAAAATTAAAAATTTTAGATTGCAATCAATATAATTTCTGTTTGAAGTACACCGGAATATTTTGCTTACTGGAAATAGTAAATTCAATCATTTAGCTTTCAATTAAAACAAAAATAAAAGTTTCAAGATTTTTTTTTTTTCACTCGAACTTCCGGCGTTCTTGTTTGCATTTAAATAAAGACTCTAAAAAGAATTCCGTACCTGTTTTACCAATATAAATTCCTGTTATGTATTTGCTACAAAAAGTAAATATATTATATTTGAACTGTCACAAATCAAAGGAACTGGGCTGATTATGTGTGTGCTAGATGGCGTAAAAACACTATTCACGTTCATCGGTGTTTATTGCACGTGACGTTACCTTGATAATTGGGTAATTTTTGTATTCTACATGAGGTAAGGAGTCAATGTAGATTTAGAGGTTATCACCTGGCGTCAAGTGGGGTCTCATTAATATCGTATTAATTGTGCAGTCGGGTTTTATGTACTGGAAATCTTTTAGTAAAATGAGATATAGTTTGTTTTTGTCAACATTATTTTTAATCTACACTACACTCATATTTGAGTAGATATTTAATTTTTAATTAAACAGTATATATATATATATATATATATATATATATATATATATATATATATATTTCTACCGGCCTGATTATGTATGAGGAAAATGTGTGTCATTCGGCAGGAATAACAACATAGGAGAATCCAGCAATTGATCTCAGACCACTCGACCACGAATAATTCCATAGTCTAGACTCTAAACGAAGTTAAATCAAGCCTTTTATACACAATTTTCGATTTCACATAAATAATCATCTCTGCTCTGAAATGTACCGTAACGTAAACAAATGTAAACAATGTTACGGAAATCCGAATGTCACATTTTCCTAACAAAATTTCTCATAAATAATCAGACCGATAGAAATGTATATATATAAATATACAGCTTAGAAAACAGAATATCTACTCAAATATGAGTATTGATTAAAAATAATGTTCAAACAAATTAAAAATTAAATATGTCAATTATTAATTCCATTTCGTTAATCTCCGGAACTTTCCGTAACTTTGTGAATATTGTAATTGAATAAAATAAATATAGCATGAGAATTCTGAATTATTCTGATATGTTTTGTAGGTTAGAAGAGTCAGTCAGTCAGTTAAGTGCCATGCGCGATACACGCTTTAGGCGATCATGTCTCGAAAGAGACATGACTGACTGGGCAGAAGATTATCCCGCAGTAGGTTGCCATTGCTTTCTGCGGTAGACTGGTTGCCGACCAAGGCTATAGAACCCAATCTATCCTATTATTTAACCCATAACTGGAGGGAAAGAGGCGGATTAATACCTTTCCCAAGGGTATTTGCGCGTAAGTGAATGCAAGGAATTCAACTTGAATTCGAACTCGGTTCCCCGATTTCTCGTTCCGAGCCGATATCCACTGCGCCACAACGCACATCCAAAACTGAGCGGTTATAAAGACAAGCCTCCTAATACAATAGAGAAGTAAGCTATTTCTTAAATATAACAGGTGATAAAAATGGGGTGCATGCTATAAAAAGGTTCAAGGCAGAGGATTGACAAGAATAAATCAGTAAAATCGACCCCAAAATCTGAATTCCATGGAAGAACGGTAATGTTGGGTGTGTCACGGCCGAGTGGTTAGAACCCGGGTTCAAATCTCACCATGGTCGATTTATAAGGAAGGTGACTTCTTGATCGTGTCACCTTTGGAATATACCACGAGTGAAACTGGAAGAACGGGACTCTATGGGAGTGATCTACGGCTGTGCTAGCACTAAGTCACAAATCATTGTAACCGATAGTTTCAGCGTGCTGGCCTTATTCTAACAGTTGACCACGCTAGATAACGCACACTCTCCGAGAACTAAGATCCGCTCAGCATACTTGTAATATAAACCACAGGTGGACTCTGTGGATGTTGAACAAACACAAATGTGCCCGAGCAGGCATCTGTAACAGGAATTGGCTAGCCTCCCAAGTAGACTGGCATTCTCGGAAACAAGTGGCTGCACCATATATGGGATCGTTATGATATGATTTCAGCTTTCTATTGTTCCTTTCTAACTAGTTTGTACTCCTCACTCTTTTCTAATTAATCTTTTTACATTCATGTAGCCCCCTGCACATCAGTGGTGTTTCCGCCTTGCTCGAGGTGAAATGATTAAAAAAAAATTATTTAGAATCCTTAAAATGCAATGAAGCATATTTAAAATTTCAGCAGCTTCAACATGTCCATAAAGGTTCGGTCAAATCTACTGTGCATGTCAATGAGAAAAAGGTTGTTTTCCTCCATGACAACGTATGACCGTACACGGCAAAAAAAGAGGACCACATTTTCGAAATTTGGTTCATCTGTTCTACCCCCATCCACAATGTTCATCTGTTCTATCCCGACTCACCATGTTCATCTGTTCTACTCCCACCACCATGTTCATCTTATCTACACCCACCCACTATGTTTATCTTTCTACTCCCACCCAACATGTTCATCCGTCCTCCCCCACCCACCATGTTCATCTGTTCTATCTCTATGCACAATTTTTATCTGTTCTACCCCACGCACAATGTTCATCTATTCCATCCGCACCCATCATGTTCATCTGTTCTACCCCCACCCACTATGTTCATTTGTTCTACCTCCACTCATCATATTCATCTGTTCCCACCCAAGTTCATCTGTACTACCGCCATATCCCATATTAATCTGTTTTACCTTCACCTATCATGTTCATATGTTCCCACTCCCACCCCCACCCACATTTTCATCTGACATTGTTCACTCAGACTGTTACCGTTTTCGAACGCCTTAACGTGGGAGAATTTTTTCACATCAAAACCTCCGGAATTTTACACCAAAAGTTATCGAAGAGCTGCCTGGTAAGGAGCAACAAGTTATTCCAAATAATGGTGAATATATAATTGAATGTAATGTAATTCTATTTTTTAATCAAATTCACCCTCTGTAAGGCAGTAAAACCACTAAGACACAAGGAGTTACTGGGTATGAGAGAATTAGAAAACAACAATATTATTAGGGAGACAATAGAACAGTAATCAGGAAGACAGTAGATAACGATTGATATTGCATTTAAACTTATCTGGAAAGCATGAAGCCGAAAGAGTGCTGCACAAGCGGAACATGTGAGAAAAGAAATTAGCACAGAATTTACAGTTACATAAAACCGGGAAATATTTATTAGTCTACCCATATATTTTGAATGGGATACTCAGCGTGGGGTAATAATTAGTGAATCAGTTTTATTAATCTGTATTCTGATAAGGCAGTTTGATATCACACTTGTGGCTTTGTAGTAGAACAATACTAAAGTTACTAAATGATAAGCAGCCTGTGTTCCATTTACCAAGCAAGTTGTAAAATGGTAGTTGGAAAACAATAGGTTCAAGATGGCTGCTATTTATCGTTACTTTATTAAATACTTTTTTTAGCGAAACATTTTTAAAAAATCATTTCATTCTAAGCAAGACAATAAAGCCACTAAAATGCAAGGGGTTACTGAGTGAGAAAATATACAATTAAGTAGAGAGGACTTTAAAAGAACAAGAATTAAGAAGACAGTAGATAACAACATTGTACTTAAAATTTTGACTATGAAGTAAGAAACCGAAAGAGTCCCACAAGCGAGAGGTGTTAACTGTTAACACCTGTTTATAATTCTATTGTCCTCATCTTTATTATCATATTAACGACGTTTCAGCCGTTGTACTCTCCAACCTTCTTCAGGTGATATACGTTTATTGTACTCTTTATTTCGTTCACTAGGATAGACTGTTCTGGTACCACGTGCCATGACTTTTCTGGATATCTTTAGTCACTCACCTCAAAGTTAAAGAATCAGCACATATGCTAACCCACAAAACATGAATACAATATGGGAACCAGTAAAACAGGTTGCTATAGAAAAACAACAATAACAATAAATTGTAATATGAGCTCTAGTAAAAAAAATGCAACATAAGTCCCCAAATTTCGTCACCTCAAGAACACATGACCCAGTGGATAAAAGCGTTGGTTAAAGTAATCCAGTGACTTGATCCAAAGATTTGTGAGTTCAATACCTAGTCATAGCAGAAGGGGACAAAAACTTGAAGTATCGCGTTACTAAATTGACGTAACTGAAACTGAGATATCCAGAAAAAGTATGTATTGTGGAACTAGAACAATTTACCCCGGTGGACAAAATAAAGGATTCGGTTTGAAATTCTAAGATATATTACCTGAAGAAAGCCGGAGGGTACAACGGCAGAAACGTTGTGAAAAGAACAATAAAGATGAGGATAACAGTTTGAACAATGTAAATAGTGTAAAGAAACTGTTAGCATAGAACTTACGTTTGTACTGAATTCAATTTCCTAAACATTCTCCTTCAACGAAAAAATGTTTATCTCTTCCCTTTGACAATTAAAGAATCGTCAAACTCATTCTTTTTATTTTCTTTCTCCTTAATTTCGTTTGTACACTATTTTTAATACTTCCATAAATTTTTGGATTTCAAATTAGACTCTTTTATTTTCAGAATATATATTCTACGAAATAATTTTTGTAAAACTCATAATTCAATATAGCAATGATTATTGGACAATGAAAATGAAGAAGAGACTTTATGCAACAGTATAGGAAATTAATCCTATTTCCAACACGATTACTTAACCACATACATACCATATTAAAACACGTCCAAACTGCATTTTGACCTAATAACAGACGATATTACAAACATGCCAAAAAGATTCCTCAATACAACACAGACTATTTAAATAAACACGTCTATTATTTCGAAATTGACATCACTATTTGAAATATTTGACCAATCAAAAAGAACTAAAACCCTATTTTTATCGAACACACTTTCGGAAAAAAATTCTTATAAAAACCCAAAGATTTCTACTTTCAGTGAGCAGGGATGCAACTGTCTCCAAGCCAATGAGACACAAAATAAGACGTGGCTACATAGTTTTTTCTGTTCCCCAAAAGCGCGTGCTGAAAAAAAGATTAAACTTCAATCAGTAACAACAGCTTGGACAGTTAGTGAATCTTCGCTGACGATCAAAGTCTTTTCTCAACCACCTAGTGGACTTACTACTAAAAGTCTTTTCTCAAATAAAGAATATTTTTACTCCGTTTTTAACTTCTTTGAATTCACGTACATTTTCTTTTTAATCATTTCACTCCAAGCAAGGCGAGACCTCGACTAGTGCGCAGTGGTTTACATTGAGAAAAAAGACTGGGTACAATGGGTATTGAAGAAAGGATAAAAGATTAACGGGATTCAAGAAGACATTGCATTTAAATTTTTGGAGATTGTAGCTACCAAGGAAGCAAGTAAATGGAAGGGAGTTCCACAAGCGGGAATTGCGAGGAAATAAACTGTTCGAGAAGTGGCGGTTACATTTAACCATTTCAACGGTAAAAGATAGGACCTAGATATCAATCTAGTAGTATGCTTAAATTCGCATGGAAAAAAAGGCAGTCAGAGCAGTTGCCATTAAAATATTTGTAGAAAAGACAGTGGGAAGCCACTGAGAAAAGTGACTGAAGTCAAGATTCCAAGTCAGAACCAATTACATTGCAGATTTTGTCAAAATAGATGAATAGCAGGAATAACCGACAATATATATGGCAACAGTATTCAATGAACGAATGAATGGTAGATTTATTAATGCGCAATATGGATTCAGACGAGAAAAACTTTCTGAACCGACACAGACTCAAGCTTCCTACCGGTAGATGCAACTATAGATCCGATATATTCGTACCACTTCAGACCGGTTGAAAAAGTGAGGCCAAGGAGGCGCAGTGTGTTGCTCTCAAGGAGACTTACATCAGCCATGCAGGAAAGTTTCTCTATGGTGATTAAAGAAGAGCAGTTTTGTTTTGGAAGCAAATGATTTAACAAGGATACCCATGTTTTCTTTATTTTTATTTTATTATTGTTTGGAATTTGAGTGTATGGATTTTTAATATAAGAAATTTGAACTACAGAATTTTCTCCAAGAGAAATGTGTTTTGTTTTTGTTTGTTTTTTGTTTTATTCTGAATCCTACTGCCAAGGCTAGGGTAGTGTAAGGGTCTCGTGCTCTCCACCGCATCTATGATACCCCCACCGCACACTCTACTACATCTCAATTTTTATATAAAATACAAATCTTATTGTAACCTAGTTATGTACAGTAAGGGATCATATGCAATATAAGTGAACAATTCAACTAGACAAACTGAACATAAATACAATGTATCTAAATACAAATTAGAATCATGTCATAATAATATATCATTCCATCTTCCATCTTCAGATTTTTCTTGCTAACAAGTTGAAGAATTTTAACACATTCAACAGTTAAGTGCCATACATGCTTGGGCGATCATGTCTCGAAAGAGACATGACTGACTGGGCAGAAGATTATCCCGCAGTAGGTTGCTATTGCTTTCTGCGGTAGACTGGTTGCCAACCAAGGCTATAGAACCCAATCTGTTCTGTTATTTGACCCATAGCTGGAGGGAAAAGACGGATTAATACCTTTCCGAAGGGTATTTGCGCGTATATGATTGCAACGAATTCAACTGGAATTCGAACGCGGCTCTCCGATTTCTCGTTCCGAGTCGATATCCACTGGACCACAACGCACATTCAACATTATGAATAAAAAGTAGTGAATTTTATGTAATTTTTTTTTCTAGAATTTGCATAAGCAAAACAAATTCATGGATTTGGATGGAAAAAAATGACCAGAGAATTTTTATTCTTGAGTCGTCAGTTATTCTTATTTTAATTTGCAACGTATAAATGTAGGTAGAAAAAAGTAAATACTGATAAGATAGCTAGGGTTACAAAGGACTGTCCCGGGCCCCCAATCATTTTTAGGCCCACCTTAATCGGTGGGTGTGGGGGAATACGCACCAGCACTGCTTACTGACACTTTGCAACGTGCCTGGTAAATGGAACACTAACCGAAATTATCTGACGTGTATTGATTTAAGGCTATAATCTTTCATTAGTAACAGGTGATGAGTAGGCCTGTTTTATAAATAAATATTTTTCAATTAATATGTGTATCTATAAAAACAGTTTTTATTAATTTGCTGTCATGGGGAAAGCAATTATGTCTGAACAATAATATAATGAGAATTACGAGAGCAGAGCTTTTGACAAGTATGGCAGGTAATTGGCAAGATTCCAAGGGAGGAAACTCATAATATAATGATAATGCTATTCCTAATAACTTCTTCTGGCTACTTATTAAGTATAGCTTCGATGTAGCAATAGGCCGAAAATATGGGACACCTAGTGAGAATCGAACTTACTTTTCAGTCGAAATTGATATAGCAAAACAAGCTTGCTAACCTATTATACCACGTCAAAGTGCCCCTAATTTATTTTCTAAGCCTAGCTTAGATATGACACAAGGCTGAAGTAAGGGCACCCAGTGAGGGCCGAACTCACAACTCAGTCATAATTGATCTAGTGAGACAAGCTTTTTAATCATTGAACCACGTCGAAGTGCTCATTCTTCTTTTTC